>JAKWJA010000300.1:0-31932 GCA_027704765.1 Solanum habrochaites
CGTGTTATTACGAGATCATCATTTGGTCAAGTCTGTCAAACTTAGAAAATCATTTAAAATTTTAAGCATTATTAAATCATTAACAAGCTTGATCAAGAGCTAGATTCAAGGACAAGTCATCATGGCGGTAACTTTACCTAGAAAATTGGAGATCCTAAGAGCTAGACTCAAGGAGAAAAATAAAGTTGTGACCGTCGGTTCGACATTGTCAACCAACTCAATTAGTTCTCATAATGAAGAACAATGCTCAGGAAATCAAACCGTCAACTACCTCAAACAAAGCTTGAATCACCTAAAAAACTTGATTCTTACCTTTTCGGATCATTTCCCCTTGTTCTTGGTCTACAAAACAATCAATATAACACGAGAATCAATAAACGATGTCTAATCACCCATATTACAATCAACTCTATCAACCCTGATCAAACCATGGAGTCCTGCTACCCACATTATACGATTTTTACCATGAATGTCCACATCAAAACTCTTCAAAATTTTACCCACTAGTTTACATTTTATGGATGCAAAAGTTTTAATTCAGGGAGTTTAAAACCTGCATTTAGCCTTAAAATAGTGTAAGCTATCAATAAAACCCTGGGTCATAATCATAGCTCTCACAGTGGAAAGTGCAGAAATAAAATATTTTTTCCATTCATTTTTTCTTTAGTTGTATTTGTTCCGTCCCCAACCACAGCGGTCCTCGACCCCGCTACATTTTCCCGCCCTATCAGGAAAATCTCGCTTAGCTTTTGTTGCTCTTAACATCACTGAGCAACTTTGAAATTTCAAACTCCCAATTTGCAACAACCTCACCCCATGACACTAAAAATACTAGTTCAGGCTAAGATTACCTTTTGATAGTTCTACTCTCCTAATTCAATCTCTTAAATTCGTAAGGATTTCTTAACGTCTTAGCTATCTAGATATGTGATCAATTTCATAATTAGATAACCAATTGGTAATAGGTTTATTTATAGAGTAGTATTCTAACGGTATAATATATATGTCTTATATGACAAGACAATCTGTTATACATCATTATCCATCCCCTAGCCTATTGCATCTTTACATATCATAGTGTTGCATATAAATGCCAGGGTTTGGCCCCAAAAAGAATATATATCAGAAATTTGTGTTGGAGCCTTTCACTTATCCCCGCATTATCTAGAGAACCTAGCTTAGAGATTATTGTAATAGCTAGTGGTACCTTATTTTTGGAAGATTTCTCAAAGAATGTTCTAACCACCAGGCATAAATACATTCCAATCGTGAATTTTGCCTTTTACCTTTTATATCGGTGATCCAATTTGAATTACTATATCCTTTCAATATGGTTGATATTGTTTCGATGCAAGACATGTTTGAGTATTTTTTAATCCCCAAAACTTCTTTCATGCTCATCAATAAATTTCAATTGAATAACTTGTGAACCGACTCAGTTTATATAATAGCATATGCTATATTTGTCATGTTACACTTCATGAATACATATAAAATACTACCCTCAATAGAAAGGATTTTCAAGATTGACCCAATCTTATTTTGATACCATCGTCCAAATGATGAGTCCAATAAGAACATGAAATGTTACACAAAATCAGCTTATGAAAGATAGTATATGTCATTTGACATTTCCTACACGTCTGAATATCTTGATTAAGTACATCTTATTTTTCGTTTTGTTCGTTACAAGGTCCTTTGGACTTTTCATTAGACTACTCAAGCCTAATTTTATATTCCACAATTCTTAGGTCTTATTTTAATCCTTTTAGAAATATGAACTTGGACTTTGGATAGACACCCCCGCACTTTGAAATATTTCAAGTTGGATTTCCTTACTTTCCATTTCTCATATTGAATAGATTGTGTCATGAATAAAAAAAATTGCATTCTTTCTGGAAAGACAATTTTTTGTTGTTTCCTTTTGCAGTAAGATTTAGTTCATCCACACAAGTTTTGTGGCAAACCTAAACTTATAAGTATTGCAATCATTATTTTCTTCAAAGTTCGTTTTTTTTATTCTGCAATCCCATTAGATTTACGTGAATAAGACAGTAGTTTGATGGATAAATCCATTTTCCAAATATATGTATGCAAAATGAGATTTATAACCTCATCCCTATCAGTTCTTATCTTTTTCGCAACTGATTTTAACTCAATTTATATTGCAAGTTGTTTTCTGTTGCTTGTTCACCCTACCATGTCAGGCAATACAAACCGTAGAATGTCAATTGTCATAAAATTTTATGAGAGTTTTTCCCTCCAAGATATGGTGTTTACTTCATATCACATATGTCAGTGTAATCAACTCTACAGAAATTAGAATTCCTTTTTGACGACCTTATAAGAATGCTCAACATACTTATATTCCACCCCAACTTGACATTTTATCTAGACCTCAAAATGAAAACAAAATTTCTGAAATTTATTAGTTTTCCCTAATTGACATATTCCAAGTGCTCGGTCACACATTTTGACTCAAGGCAAGTAAGTAACAATACAGTAATTGAGTTTGAAAGCCTCTCCGCGATGTAGTTTTATTCCTCACAAATTTTGTTCCTATTTCTTACAATTCGTAGATATAAACATTGTTTAGAGTAATCACATTGTCAAATGTCCTTTTTGGACCTTTCCATAACTTTTAATTGATTGTTATAGAACTATCCATGAACAAAGTTTTATTGGGTCATATAAAGACAATATAGTCCAAATGCTTCTTTTACAAAACATGACAAATGGTTATTCACCAATATTCATTACTATACGAATAGTTATATTTAATAGACATATCTTTTCATGAAAAATCACAACATTTTGAAGACACTTTTTCATAAAAAGAATTCAATCAATTTGAACAAGTATAAATATAATTTGGTTGTTCCATACTACTCAATGACAACATAAAACCTCATTTGAAAATATTATTCTATGAAACAATTATAGTGCTTCAGTTTTTTTTTTGACAATCTTTACATTGTGTGAAAATTCATTTCGTAGAGGCACCTATTACAGACACGAAAAAACTCACAAGTTAAGCCATTGGTCTTTTTTCTATCACAATTAGACACACCACTTAGTATTTAGAATACTAATAATAAAGAAAAAAACTTTTATATAAATTTTTCTATTTAACAGTGAAGTTTATAGAAAACAAAAAGTACGACACTGACTTATTAGATTAAGTTTCATATTCTTCAAACCAATTGCATGGTCTTATTTATCCATAGTAGAAAGCTACAAAAAATTTTACTCTACAAAAACCAGATACAATCAATTCACAATGAATAAAGGACTACAAAAAAAATTACCGCAAACAGAATAAAATATATTCTTATATTATCACATAGAAATGATTTCCTTTTCAAATAGTCTTCTAGATATAACATTTTGACATATTATTATATGAAAAAAATGCGCATCTCTCATTCTGCAAACTACAAAAATGTGCATCTCTCTTCGAAACTAAAGATTTTTTAAGACATCCAATCTATTTTTCCGGCAAAATTCATTTCAAAACATATGGTTTGCAGATCTTTTTCAAACAATACACGTGATAAATATCAACAGAATTAACTTTTACAAACTAGTTTCCTCCTTATATAAATAATACGAATGTTACCTAGTGTAATCGTTACCAGAATACCACCAATGTTTTCTAGTATATTCTCCAAATTTTTCGATCTTGTCAAAACCAGCCCCGTGAAAATTTTGAAGAAGGAGTAATATTAATCTCTACTTCAATGACCTGTTTGCTTCAGTTATAGAAATAAAGAAATACAAAAATACTATTACTTTTCTCTTAGATTGTTGTTTGGTCCTGTTTCCTAAGATACTTAGAACAACAAAACATTTTGAAGAACTTGAATAAGAAACAAATAAGTTTTAAATGCCAATTCCAAAACTACGAAATGAAAACAATAGAGAAAATAAACTTAGAAAACAATTAAAACAATATTCAAAATATTTTCCATAAAAAAGAAAATTCAGTACACTGAATGAACACTGTCCCCTTAAGAAAATTATTCCCCTCAAGTACCCGAGATTAATATAATATATTCTTGCAGTATAGCACATTTTGTGTTCCACGCGACTCAGACAAGAATTCTATATCTTACCCACCCAATGTTGTTCTAATTGAATTTCAAAGATCCAACTCGCTGTCAAAGCACATTTTGTGAAGTAGTTTCCTTCCATTGTCACTTCGTAAATACAACCAAAAATCATTATTAGAGTCCGTGGTATGAAGATGATGATTTGAAGACTCATTCATCACAGAAGAGTGTCTTATTTGTCGATATCGAGATTGAATGAATCACTCCACCTAGCAACAAGAAAAGTGGAGTTTGGCACAAGTTAAAGGAAAAAACAAGGAGGAATTCAACTTTGGAAAGGAAAAGGGCAGTTCCAAACGAAGGACCATGGGACAATCTTTTCGGTGTCCAGGTGTCAACTCCCGATGGCTTGTGTCTATAGAACACAATTTAAACAGAAGTTATAATTTTTTATTATGTATGACGTAATACGTAAGTTTATGGTCATACAATTCTCTTTTGCAAGTTTAGTACCTTAACATACAAAGATCACAAGTGAAATTCTCGTTGAATCTTGTTATCCTTTAGTATATATTTAAGGAATGGAATTTCACTCCCTTATCCCTATTTTTCTTATTGCCACTGTGATAACTGTTAGTTGTTGTTTTCTTTTCATGTTTTTTTTTTCGAAATATTTGTCATACTTTGTTCAAAAAAAATAAGGAAGAACAATTTTTTTATAGCATTTGAATATAACGAAGAAAGAAGCTACCACCTTATCATTAAAAAATCTTAAGCAAAGAAATTTCAACCTCCCTAGCAATATTTGAATTAAATTTCATCATCATTTTGTTTAAATATTAGAGTCATAGCCATAGTTGAGAAGCAATTCAGAACTTATCTAATGTTATAATAGTAAAACACATAAAATTAAGGCAAGTATTATATATGTTTGTTTTATATATAATTTCTCATACTTTTAAGTAACAGATAGAGACAAGAAAAAAGTAGTACTGAATTGTATGAACAAGTTTCAACATTCCTAGATCCTTTAAAGTTGTTGTGGTGGGGATATGAATCTTGACCAGGAGTGTTGAAAGAGTATCGTCATTAAAGTTGTATCTCATCATCAGTGACGCTCATCAACTGAGAAAAAGGAAGACCTCCTTTGGATTCCAAATGAGTTCATTAACATTTAGTGTCCCTGGCATTGAGAGGATATCATTGAATGGATCGAGTTTTGGTGCTTACTGGAGGAACAAGCATTGGTGAAGCCACTGTAATAGGCAATTCAGCATACCTTTGTGAAGAAGTATGAAGAAGAACCAGCGAAAGATCAGATGGAACCATGAATTGAGGCACAAAGTAGAGCGCTTTGAAGGAGCAGTCAGAGGAACCACAGCAGAGGAGCCCTTGGCACAGTAGATGGAACCAAAATAGGAATCTCGGATAGTACTGGAACATCAGCATGGACCAAAAGAGGAGCCCATGACCTGTCGAAGCTGGTCTCACCAGAATCCATCGATCCAACAGTAGGTTGGGATGTAGAACCTTCTTCGTGAGTTTTTGCTTCGATTTTGTCATCTATAAGTTTGAGGTTCTTATTGATCACATAACATAGATCGTTGAGATATTCAGGGTGCTTACTATTGGGCATCTCTTCACCATTCAACAATCCATACATGTGGTTTGTATACTCCATTTTCTTGTTTTCCTGCCTCACCTTCTCAAGTTCCTTCTCAATTTTCTTGATCCTTTTCATATTAACCTTTTTCTTGTGTGTTCATGTTCGTTGTTTATCCCTCCATCGGAAGATCGCGTAAACTTTGTAAAGAGGTCGGTGGGAAGCTTTCATATTTGGAAACTATTTTCCGGTTCGTTTTGGTAAGGGTTGGTAACTAGGTATGTCTAAATTCAACTAGTCGCAAATGAGGTTGAGTTCACGAGGCCTGGTTCAGAAACCCTTATTGTTTTCTATACTGACCACTTTCCTTCTCAGTGTTATTTTTCAATGAATCTACTTCACTTTCTTTCTCCCATCGCTGAAAATGATGAGTAGATGTGTTTTTAGGATTGTGGTGATGAAATGAATTTCTCTTACTGTTGTAGTATTCTTCGCTTAAGAATTACCCTCTATTTAGAGGGTGGAAAAGTTTTGATTAGAGGATACTTAGTTGTACAAGGGTACATTTCGGTATAAAAATAAATAGCCTAGCTGAACAATGTCTTTGTGAGTCACATATTTCTTTATAGGAAATAAATTAAATTTATTAGATCTGGTAGTTGACTCTAGTCATAGAGATAATTTTTTTTTGAGTCCAGACTTTTCTTATTAGGGAACAAATTATGAATTGAGATCTAGAAGTAAAGTATAACTCTAGTCTTATGATGTAATACAATGTCTTTTTGCGTCACACTCTTTTTCTTGGACCCTCCTTTAACTTAATTTCGATCGTCCGCTCTGTCTTATCCATCTGAGATGACCATAGAGTCTGACACAATGTTTTTTCGTAAAGAACAAGTCTAAACCAATTGTATACTTTTTAATTCATTAATCAATTTGTACCCATCATTAACCAAATGAACACATGGCAACTCTTGGCCCCAAAATTGAAATATTCATTTTAAAAATATTTAACTAATATAAGACCAATTAAATTTAATGATTAGTCCCATTAACACCTCTTTTCTTGCTCTTTCCTGCGCTTGTGGCTGCGTTCTTCTTAGTTAAGCAGGCGCTTATAAAAGCACATTATATTTTTTCCCATTTTGGAAGAAACCATATTTTAGCAAGAAATTTATATTGATTCCACTTTTTAATTAAAAAGGCACATTAATGCTCAAATTTGTAGTTTTTTGAGTTAACTGTTAATTTTTTGTTGTTTCCCTAGAATTGTTTCGAGATGCAAATTTGTGTCAATTAAGCCTTAGTTTGGATGTTTAATCTCTTCATATGTCCTCGCTATAAATTAATGAGAAGAATCTATCATATCTAAATATTTTGTGTAATGGAGATGTAAAGGTTTAAAAGGTACCATCATTAAATTTAGTTAAATCCTTTTTAAAATCATTTGGCTAACGCTTATATAGTACATATGTTCATACTAAATCATATTTTTTTGCGAGTTAAAAAGATTAACAGACAAAAGATCGTTATTTGAAACTATGTTATTGTCTTATTAATCTTATTTTATGAAATAATAAGGCAATTTGATGACATACTTATTCAGATGCCTGTATGAACTTGAACCACAATGGAGAAAACAACTAGCGTTTTTTAAATCTATTTTTAATCTCTCCTCCACAAACTATATAAGAAAAGTCAATTGTTTACACCACTGAACTCATTGCAAAAGGGGAAAAAAATGAACGTCTCTCCCTAACCCTATTTCTTTCTCTTCCAGAAATTAGAGGAAATACACTTTATTTAAGGAGTAAAAAATAATAATTTTGATCCAGAAATGTTATATATGGATATAATCTCTTCTTTTATTTTCATACATATTTTTCAAAAATGAAAATGTTATCTAGAAGAACAACCTTCGAAATAATTGAATCGTTTTTTTTGTAAGCTTTTGAATTGTATATATCTTAAGAAAAAAGGTAACCAAAAGTAGCACTTTACGATGGTTTAGTCACAAAGAAAAAATCTTTTAGCGAAGAAAGAAAGAAATTTCAAGTGTCTGGGTTAAATATTTCATCCCAATGTTATATCAATTGTACATTATTCTCCTCATTGTTCATCATCACATTTTTGTTTTTAGTGATATTGGGCAATAATACAGTTCGATTCAAAGAAATTCTCATCAATTAAACATCAAAGTCATACATTAAAAACTGAGAACCAATTAAAAACTTATCAATAAGCTAATAGTAAAACACATAAAATTGAGGTTAAAATCAAAACATAACTGCTAACTTAAATAAAGGCAAGTAATATATTTAATGTTTATTATAATGTTCTCGTACTCAGAGGCAGAGTTAGGTGGAGGTTCATGGGTTCGGAAGAACTCACTAGCTTTTTCGTAGACTTTATATTGTATTAGAAATTAAAATTAAATATCTGTCGAGACAATGATAAGTTTCCCCCATCTATAGCCGAATTTTCAACTAAACACTCAATACTTCACAGGAATAGTTAAATATCCCCTTGGATGTTTTTAAAATGGAATTATCTGCTCCCTTAATATCATGTGTGCAAAAGAGATGTTGTTCACTCTTCGTTTTGTGAATAAGTGAGAGATAAAAGATAATTAATAATTATGTGTAGAAATATTGTTTTAATTAAGTAATATTAATATTATACTTTTTTAAAAACAAGCAAATTATATTTCCTTTTATTCTTGTTATTCTTCTTTTATCTTTGACAATGTATATATCCATAGATATAAATTGGTAGCTTCACATCTATCCAGCCGGATGGTGGTCACGGCCCTTCCCGTACTTAAAAAGTCATCAGGTAAGTCTCACCTTTCAATAATCAAAAGTCACATACTTATTCGGTCGAAGGGGCGGACCCACATGAGGTTGCCCGGATGCTCGAGCACCCCATTAAGCTGTCATACGCGAACATGTATATTTATATCAGCATAACTTAAGGTAATCCGTATAAAATAAAAGTCGGAGCGCACCAATAATGAATAATGTATTAGTGGTCATTGGTGTGGAAAGTGGGTTCTAAAGGTCGATATTGCTAAGAAATGCCTGGAGGTTTAAATTCCCTGTAATTACATTTATTTTTTATTTTTAAATAGCAACTCTGGTTTCTTTTCTACCTTGCTTTTTTTCCACTTTCACGCATTGTCGTATTTCTATGATTTTTCTAAAAAAAATTATTTTTTGAAGATTATTTTTCTTTTTGATTTTTTTTGGCTATTTTATAAAATAATTATTTTTTCTTGTGACAAGTGATTAAACCGCTTATCAATTGATAAGTTCATGATAGATAGCGTCACAAAGTAACCTCCGATCTTAAAAATTCTTGAATCGTTTAATTTCATGGTCGACTTTATGTATACTTAATCTCAAAAAAAAAAGAATAAACAGTGTATCTTCATTATATTAACTTTTCTTCTCCATCAGTCTAATGAAAAAGAAAAAAATAAGAAGGGAAGAAAACAAACTGTCGTTTATCTAGCGCCCCTTTAGTTCAGTTATCAATTTAAAAGTGAAAGAGTCTTCCTTCCGTTGTTGGGCTTTTTGGTAACTACAATTGTAGTGTGAAAGTATATGTTTACTCCTCTTTTTTTATTTTTTGGAACCAATACAAATATTTCGATCGATTGCAGCATATTGCATTGAAAAAATCAACACCTATTTGACGAATTTTAGGCTCGCAGTAGCGCTTGGTTGAGCTAAGGTGAAATGGGGAGCACAACCCATTAGTTATAAATTTGACTGAATTCGCCAGGTTGCTTGCGTCGTCAGACTCCACTTTCAAATCTTTAAATAATTTATTAGTTGCTCAAATCAAAATAAAAATGAAAGTTAGAAGAATTGGAAAGTTTAGGCTAGTCATTAGTGAGTAATCACAATACTCCCTCATCCATCCCTATTTACTTGTCCATACTTTTCTCTTTTAACGGACCCTATTTAAATTGTCCATCTGACAGATCAAGAAAATGACAAAATAAAAATTGTTATCTATACCTTGCTTTTAAACTATCTTAAAAAGGTTATAAGTTTTCCACTACCAGGCTTTTGGCAAATCATAATTAATGACGGATTAAACTTAGAACTTCACGAATGGTGTTTATTTTATCTTAATATGTGTGCATTTCTAAAGTGGACAACTCAAATAGGGACGACGGGAGTAATATATTCAATTAATGGAGAAGAATTATTAAAGGAATAATTTGAGTAATAGATCTTTCTGAGACACAGGACCCACTTATGGGAATATGATAACTAGCGGAGAAAAGAACTAAGAAAGAAGCCTTTTCAGTGATAGATTTTTCACTCTCTAGTTTAAAGGAACGAAGATTTTCTTGATGTTTAGACTTTTTCTGAAGGTCGACGACGCATAGAAAGTAGTCATCGAAATAGCAGTGAAGCTTCAAGGAAAAAAAAATGGAGGAATGGAAAGAAAGAGAAAGGGAGATAATAAAACTAGCACAGTGATGAACTTCAATTCACGGTTCATGAAGAGAACATCAGTGCTAGCAGTGTCATTGAATTGAGAGGTAAAATTGTGTTTTGTATTGAATGTTAATTGGAGGAAAAAATGTTACAGGTAATTGAACAAATATATATATATATATTATAATATATTATATTAATATATATATATATACTGATACTAACAAAATATAAAATTGGAGAAAACTAACTCACAAAACAAATTTACTTCTAACAAACTAATGTAACTAACTTTACCGTACATCAGAACAAGAACTGGATCTTTTCAATGTACAAAACTAATAATTCGGACCTTCACAACTTCGATTATATCACCACTCCCCCCCTCAATTTTGGATTGGGTGAGATGTAATACAGATAACTTGTGTAATACAAGAAGTATGTTTAACCCATCAAGCCTTGGTGAACGAGTATGCCACAACGGTGAATCAGTTGGATATATGATGGAGTGTGAGTTAGAAGCAGTTGCTGAGGGCTTAGCTCTACAAAAGGTGACAGTTCGATTTCGATATACTTTGTCCTCTCATGAAAAACTAGATTTTTGTCCATAAACAACTTTCGTTTCATGAGTGTATAAAGAGACGGACTTTAGAAAATCATCCTATTTGAAGCGACTTACACTTCACGCTCACATAGGTGATTTCTTACCGTGTTATTACGAAGATACATCATTTGGTCAAGTCTGTCAAACTTAGAAAATCATTTAAAATTTTAAGCATTATTAAATCATTAACAAGCTTGATCAAGAGCTAGATTCAAGGACAAGTCATCATGGCGGTAACTTTACCTAGAAAATTGGAGATCCTAAGAGCTAGACTCAAGGAGAAAAATAAAGTTGTGACCGGTCGGTTCGAACAATTGTTCAACCAACTCAATTAGTTTCATAATGAAGAACAATGACGTCAGGAAATCAACCGTCAACTACCCCATAACAAAGCTTGTGATCACCTAAAAAACTTGTTGATTTTACCTTTCGGATCATTTCCCTTGTTTTGGTCTTACAAAACAAATCAATATAACACGAGAATCATAAACGATGTCTAATTACCATATTACAATCAATCTCTATCAACCCTGGATCAAACCCGGTGATTCCTATACCCAAATGTAGAGATTTTTACCAGAATTGCCCCATCAAAAAACGTTCTTCATAATTTACCCACTAGTTTACAGTTTATGGATCAAAAGTTGAATTCAGGGAGTTAAAAAGCCTGGACCTTTGCCTAAAATTGGGAACGCTATGTAAGAAAAACACTGGGTTCATGCTCATAGCTCTCAAAAGTGAAAGTGCAGAATAAAAATATTTTTCGATTCATTTTTTTACTTTAGTTGTTGTATTTGTTCGCCACAGCGGTCCTCACTCCGCTACCAGGGCCCTGCCACCCTAGCAGTGAGATAATCTCGCCTTAGCGGTTTGCGCGTGTGAACCACGGAGCAACTTTGTGAGTAATTTCAAACCCCAATTGACAACACACCTTCATACCCATGAAACTAAAAAAAAATACTAGTCATGATAAGATTTACTTAGAGTTCTACTCCCAAGTCCAATCTCTTAAATTGTAAGGATTTCTATCGTCTTAGCTTATCTAGAGTTATGTGATCAATGTTTCATGAATTAGATTAAACCAATTGGTGAATAGGTTTATGTATAGAGTAGTATTACTACCGGTATAAATATATGTTGATCTGGACGAGACAATCTGTTATACATTCATATCCCTCCCCTGACCATTGCATCTTTACTATCATAGTGTAAGTGCATATTAATGCCAAGGGTTTGGCCAAAAAAGAATATATATCACAAGAAATTGGTGGGCCTTTCAACTTTATTCACAGTCATTATCTAGACGAACCTAGTAGAGATCATTGTAGTAGCTAGGTGATACATGTATTAGTTGGAAAGATTTCAAAGAAGTTCATCCACCAGGAATAAATACATATCCAATCGTGAATTTTACTTTACTTGATATCGGTGATCCAATTTGAATTACTATATCCTTTCAATAATGGTTGATATTGTTATAATGCAAGACATAGTTTTGAGTATTTTTTAAATACCCCAAAACTTCTTTCATGCTCATCCAATAAATTCAATTGGAATAACTTGTGAACCGACTCAGTTTATATAATAGCATATGCTATATTTGATCATGTACACTTCATGATACATATAATACTTCTCAATATGATTGTTCAAGATTGAACCAATCTTATTATTGATACCATCGTTCCAAAATGATGAGTCCACATAAGACATGAAATGTTACAAAAATCAGCTATGAAGATAGTAGATGTCATTTGACATTTACTACACGTCTGAATATCTTTATTAAGTACATTCTTATTTTCGTTTTGTTCTTTACAAGGTCCTTTGGACTTTTCATTAGACTACTCAAGCCTAATTTTACATTCCACAATCTTAGGGTTTACGTTGTTTATCCTTTTAGAAATGGAACATGGACTTGGAATAGACACGCCCGCACTTTGAAATATTTCAAGTTGGGATTTCCTTACTTGTGCCAATTTTCATATGGAATAGTGATTGTGTGCATGAATAAAAAAAAGTTAATTTCTTTCTGAAAGACAATTTGTTTAGATGTTTCTTTTTGCTGTGAGCTAAGATTTAGTTCAGCCACACAGAGTTTTGTGGCAAACCGTAAACTTATAAGTATTGCAATCATTATTTTCTCAAAGTTTGTTTTTTTTATTCTGAATCCCATTAAGATGACTGAATAAGACAGTAGTTTGATGGATAAGATCCATTTCCAAATATATGTATTGCACAAACTGAGATTATATAAGACTCCTCCCTATCACGTTCTTATTCTTTTTTCGCAAACTGATTTTAACTTCAATTTATATTGCAAGTTGTTTTGTTGCTTCACCCTTAAATTCAGCAAGAGATAACCTGTTTATGAATGCAATTGTCAATAAAAGTTATTGAGATGTGGTTTTATTCCCTCAGCAAGAAGGATGGTGTTTACTTTCATATAACATTTGTCAGTGTAAATCAACTCGTATTTGTGTACTTAGGAAATTCTTTTGACACATTTATAAAATTGTCAACCTCACTTAATTCCACACCACTTGACATTTTATCTGACATCAAAATTAAAACAAAAATTTATAAGTGTTATTAGTTTTCCCGAATGAATATGCCAAGTGCTCGTTGTGCGACAAAACAGTTTTGAACAAGCAAGTAAGAACAAACTAAAGTATTGAGTTTGAAAAGCTCTCCGCGAGGTTGGGCTGGTAGTTTTTGTACTCACAAATATATTATGTTCCTATTTCTTACTATTTCGTAGAAATATTAAACCATGGTGGAGGAGTCAATCACATTGTCAAATGTCCTTTTTGGACCTTTCATAACTTTAATTGATTGTTATAGAAACTATCATGAACAAAGTTTTAGTGGGTATAGTAAAGTACAATATAGTCGAAATGTTCTTTTACAAAACTGAAAAAATGGTTATTTAGACACCAATATTAATTACTATACGAACTAGTTATATTAATAGACATATCTTTTTATGAAAAATCAACAACATTTTGAAGAACACTTTTCGTAAAAAGATTCAATCAATTTGAACAAGTTAAATATTATATTGGTTGTTCCATACTACTCATGACACAAACATAAACCTCATTGAAAAATATTAAAAATATTTATTTATGAAACAAATGATAGTGCTTCAGTTTTTTTTTTGACAATCTACATTGTGTGGAAAATCATTTCGTAGAGGCACTATTCCAGACACGAAAAGAAAAAACAGCTCACAATGTTAAGCACCATTGGTCTTTTTTCTATTCCAGAGCAATTAGACACACCACTTAGTATTAGAATACTAATATAAAGAAAAACTTATATAAGTTCGACGTGCTATTTAACAACAGGAAAGTTTATAGAAATAAAAAAGTACGACACTGATACTTATTAGATTAAGTTTCATTTATTCTTCAAACCAAGTTGCATGGTCTTATTTATCCATAGCAGAGAGTACAAAAAATTTTACTCTGGTCAAAACACCAGCTACAATCAATTACAATGAATAAAAGGACGGATATAAAAAAATTACGCAACAGAAGGTAAATATAATGTCTTATATTAACACATAGAAATGACTTCCTTTTCAAGTAGATCTTCTACGAGATCAAAAGTGATTTTGACATTATTATTATAAATAATAAAAAAGGTATATGCATCTCTCTTCTGCAACTACAAAAAATGTGCATCTTCTGCATGTCTAACCAACTAAAGATTTGTTAAAGGAATCACTATTTTTCGAGCAAAAAATTCATTTCAAAACATATGATTTGCAGGTCTTTTTCAAAAAATAACACGTGATTAAGTATCAAAAGAATTACTTTTACAAATAGTTCTCCTTATATAATAATAAGAGGTACCTAGTGTAATCTTGAACCAGAATACCACCAATGTGTCTGTATATTATCAATCGAGAGTCTCCGCAAAAACAAGGCACCGAAAATTTGCAAGAAGTAGTATATTAATCTTCCTACGTCAAGACATGGTTTGCTTCAGTTAGTAGAAATAAAAAAATACCAAAAAAATATATTAAGGTTCCTTTAAGATTGTTGTGTTCTGATCCTAAGATACTATAGAAAAAAATTGTGAAGAAACTGATAAGGAAAAAATAAAGTTTTTAAGGCATTTCCAAAAAAACTATACGAAATTTTTTGAAACAATAGAGAAAATACACTTAGAAAAACAATTAAACAATATTGTCAAAATATTTTCCATAAAAAAAGAAAATTCAGTACCAAGGAAATAAATGAACATCTGCCCCTTAGAAGAAAATATTACATCATGGTACCCGAGATTAATATAATATATTCTTCTGCAGTGTATAGCACAATATTTGTGTTCCAGCGACTCAGAACAAGATTCTATATCTTACCACCCAATGTGTCTAAATTGAATTTCAAAGATCCAACTCGCTGTCAATCAAAGACAATTTTGGCAGTTAGTGGCCTTCCATTGTCACTCTCGATTAAAGGAACCAAAATCATGATTAGGTCGTGGTATGAAAGATGCTGATTGAAGACAGCATCATACAAGAAGAGGTGTCTTATTTGTCGATATCGGAGATTGAATGGTTCCACGAATGTCACTCCGACGACAGTAGCAACAAGAAAAGTGGAGTGGCCAAGTTAAGGATAAAAAACAAGGAGGATTCAAAATTTGGAAAGGAAAAGGGCAGTTCAAACGGAAGACCATGGACAGATCTTTTCGGGCAAGGTGTCAACTCCCGGATGGATTGTGTCTATAGACCACATTTAAACAAGTATGATTGTTTTTATTATTTGAATTGAACGATAATAAGTAAGTTTATTGTCATAAATAATATCTTGCAAGGTAGTAACCTAACATGATCACAAGATCAAATTAAAAAAATCTCGTTTGAATCTGTTTTAGCTTATTATATATTAAGAATGAATTATCACTCCTTAATCCTATTTTCTTATTTCCACGGGGATAACTTTTTTGTTTTCTTTTCATGTTTTTTTTTTCAAATTTTTTATATTTGTCAGAAGATAAAAAATAAGGAAGAACAATTTTTTTATAGCATAGTGAATTAATAACGTAAGAAGATGCACAATTATCATTAAACAAGTCTTAATAAAGATAATTTTTTAGTTCAACCTTCCCTAGCAATATTTGATATTGGTTTTTGAATTTTTCATCGTTCATGTTTTTTGTTTATTTGAGATATTGAGTAGAATAGTGTCATTAGTTGCGAAGAATTAAGAACTTATATAATGTTTAATAGTTTTAAAAAACACATAAAATTAAGGCAAGTTTATATTTTGTTGTTATTATAATTCTCATACTTTTAGTACAGGAGACAAAGAAAAGTCGTTGCTGAATGACATTTGATATGAAAATAGAGTTGCAAACATGTCCTAGATCCTGTTATAAATTGTATGTGTTGGTGGGGATTTGGAATCTTGGAACCATGAGTGTTGAGAAAGAGTATCGTCAATTATTGAAAGTTCGTATTCCCAATCATCAGTGGTACGCTCAGCAAATGAGAAAAGGAAGGACTCTTGGGAATTAAAATGAGTCATTAACATTATTGTCACACTGGCATTGAAGAGGATATTCATGGAATGTGGCTGTTGAGTTGCTATCTGGAAGGAACAAGCATTGGTGTGAAGCCACTGTTAGGAATATTTCAGCATGTACCTTTGTGAATGTGATGAAGAGTGTGGAACAAACAGAAAGATTCAGATGGAACCATGAATGAGGCACTAACGTAGAAGCGTGAAGGGAAGTCAGAGGAACCAAATCAAGAGGAGCCATTGGCACAGGGTGATGGAACACAAACTAGGAATCCTCGGATTGTATCTGGAAACATCCAGCATGACCAAAAGAGGAAGCCCATGGGACTGCTCGAAGCTTGGTATCACCAGAAATCCATCGATCCAACAGTAGGTTGGGAGTTGTAGAACCTTCTTGTGAGGTTTGCTCGATTTTTGTCATCTATAAGTTGAGGTTCTATTGATTCACATAAACATAGATGGCGTTGAGATATTCGGCGGTGTTTTACTTTGGGCGGGTGCTCTTCACCATTCAACAATCCATAAATGTGTGGTTTGTATACTCCATTTTCTTGTTTCGGCCTCACCTTCTCAAGTGTCCTTCTCCATTTCTGATCCTTTTCTGGATGCATTTTCTTGTGTGTCATGTTCTTTGTTTATCCTTGTGTCCGGAAGATTGCTAAACTTTGTAAAGATGGTCGGTGGAAGCTCATGATTAGGGAAATATTTCCGGTCGTTTGGTTCAGGGTTGTAGACTAAGGTAGTCAATTTCCACATTGGCAAAACAGGCTGTTGAGTGCACGAGCCTGGTTAAAGAAACCCTTTATTTTTCTCTTATGACACTTTCCTCTCATGTTATTTCAATGAAAGCTAACTTCACTTGGTCTTCTACCCATGCTAGAAAATATGAGGAGGATGTGTGTATGTAGATATGTTGGGATGAATATGGAATTTTATTCGGTACTGTTGTTATTTCTTCGCTACGAATTACAGTCTATTCTAGGGATGGTGGAAAATAAGTTTTTTGAATTAGAGTGGATCAGAGTTGTAGAAAGGTACATTTTCGCGGATATAACAAATAAATGAGCCTAGATGAACAAAAGCTTTTGAAAGTAAATATTTATTATTAGGATATAATATTAATTACAATATTAGATCTTGGTGAAAGTAGGAATCGAGTCATAAGAATAATTTCAGTTGAGATCAGACTTTTCTTTGATTGTAGGGAAAAAATTAAGTAATCTTAGATCTAGATAAAGTAAAACTCTAGTCTTATGTTAAACAAATCTTTTTGGAGTCAAACTATTTTTTAGTAGGAAACTAAGTTAATTAGTTAGATGTCGAAAATGTATTATCTATCTGAGATGACCATAGAGTAGTCAACAAGGTTTTTCGTAAAGAAATAAAGAAAGTATTAAAATAAAAGTTGTTATATTTTATTAATAATAAAGGTTAAAAAATATATTGAAACAAAGAAAATTGAATATTGGCCAAAAAGTTGAAATATTAATTTTATCAACATATTAAAATGAATTAATGTGACAAACTATATTTCTTATTAGTTAAAATTGAAAAATTTATTGAATATTGTTAATGAAAGAGATAGGTGTATGATTATTATTGTTAAGGCGCTGATAAAAAGCCCATTAATGTTGTTCCAATATTTGGGAAGAAACTAAAAGCATATTAGAAAGAAATTGTATATTGATTTTTTTTTTTGTTTTCCCCCAAAATTTATTAAAAAATCAAATTCAAGCTCAAATTTTAGTTTTTTTTAACATTAAAAAAAATTTTTCTAATTGTTTCGAAGGCAAAATTTGTGCATAAAACAAAATTAACAAAGACAAACTACTAAAACTATGGGGTTACGACTAATGATATATCATTTCCTACACCAACACTACATAAAACTTCTACAACACCCCACACGCCCCAATCTATCACCCACCGCACCCCCACGCCGTCCCTCCCCCATTTTAGGTCCCACCGAACCAAAAGCAAAAGCATCACGTATGCCCGTCAATAGTTCCCCCCACCCCGCCGTCCGTCGCCCTACGACAGTCTCCTTACTCGCCACAATAATGACCACCCCTCAAAACCTCTTCCACACCTTCCCCACCTCCCCGCCCACTACCCCTCCTCACCAAGTACCTAAAACCCTCTACAAACCCGCAAAACCACGGTTAGCGCCCCTCGACTCCACACCCCAGTCAACTCATATGGATTACCCACTAAATTATAGCGCTACAAAACTCTCCTACCAAACCAAAAACACACCTCAAACACCCCACTCCCCCACCCTCTCCACGGTTACCACATGAAATCATGGCTTCCCAGCTCTCAAGCAGCACCCCACTGTCCAAAAATCAGCTACGGCAGCTGCGACTCCTTACCAGGACCACACCCACCAGACAGCTGAGAAGACAACTCCTACTATACCATGCTCCCCATCCGTAAGTACCTTTCCCACACCCCCCCACCAACCCCACCCACCAATTACTCCCCCCCAAGACCACAACGCGCGCACACCCGCCACGGCAGACGCGCGACAGTTAGACAAGCGAGCATCCCCCACCAAACCCTAAGCGAAGAAAAAACAAACCCTCCGCCCAACCTAACGATCCAGCGCGCACCCCTCAACCCAAAACAACCTCTCACACCAGCCAAAGCGTGGGATAGAACACCAGCCCCCGACTTTACTATTCGCTACCACTTCCCTCCGGCGCTGATTCGCCATGTTGATACGCACGCTACAAGCACCTCAGTCATAATACGCATCAACCCCAAATCCCAGATCCCATTCCCCCAACCACGCACGCCCGAAAAAAACTAACAAAGCTATACTGCACCCCCCACCCCCCCAAAACAACAAGAACCTCGCTACGCTGCAACCGCCGCACAATCCCCCCCACGCCAACCCTAAGACAAAAACTACACCGGAGCGCTAAATCAAGTTAAGACCCAAGACTAGAACTCATTGTCTTAAACGTAACTCAATCTCCTCCCAAGCATCTTGCCTTCTGGGACCCCCAGCCAAGCCCAAACCTATCTCCTCACTGCAAATCTCCATACTTTTCCTCTAACCTGAACTCTCCAGGCCATCGACACCATCCCCAAAACGCCTATATAAACCCCTCCCCCCCCCCAGAGCTACTTTCCTCTATTCCCCGAAAAGAACTCCCTCACCGTTCATTTAACCAACCCCTACAAGATTTTCACATGATCCCACAACAAACGCATTATTACTTACCTCTAGTGAGGAACGGACCTCCCTTCCCAAAAAACCACCCCACGCGACTACCTCGGAAAACCGTTTATCGCGAAAATACTGTGATTTAGGTCACGGGCTTATTTTATTTTACAATAGTATCCAATTATATTTAAAATTAAATCATGCTCAGATATTGTAATTTGTTACATTAAAAAAATATAAATTAGTTTAAATTGAACTTATATGAATCGAAAAAAAATGATGGTGCTATTTATTTATTTTTTGAATATGCAATATAACGTTAGTAACTTTATTTTTCTACACTTAGAGAATCTTGACGATTTTCATTGTTATATGTGACTGAATGGATACTAATATAAAAAATTTAAAAGTTGAAAATAAAGTTAAACATTAAAAACTAAAAGTTAAAAAGTACAAGAAATTTTTAAAATGTTTGATGGAGCATGATAAAAGTAAAAACAAATGCTTAATACGGTATGATAAATTAAGTTAAATTTAGCATGATAAGCTAAATAACTTTCTTATCCATTTCGTTCCTGTTTTCTTATATCATTCTCACATGTTTAAGAATTCACTTATTGTAATATAGTGCTCTTATGCAACTCAGTGGCGCCAATGCGATCCATTAAAATTCTTATCAATGTATCTTTGTCGATATCTTTAATAAATTTAGTCTTTACTCAATGAACCAATGTAGAAAGAGCAATGCCGAAGAGCTACTATACACTCACCGCGTACTTACATTATCACCTGAACTTCTTCTTTATACCTTGAACCCGGTCCCTTGAGAAAAAAAATCCTCAATCCAACACCTTTTCGTGGAATGGAAAGTTCCATCGTGTCTCTCTTAGAATATCTGAAGGCTGAAAATGATGAATCTTGTATTGCCAAGAAAAACTTATCAGTTTTAGTATCTGGTTGTGTATATTAATAGTGATAATCACTCCCCTAAGAAATTATGTGCAAGAAAAATTTCCAATCATTTTAGTTTTACTGATGCATATTACTTCGAAATAAATAAATTTCTCTTTTAAACGTATAGAGTAATTATTGCATATATATTTTTTGTAAAATAAATTTAGCGAGCTGAAAAGGTCACAATTTAAGCTTAGTTGAATATTTAATCTTTTCATATTCTCGCTATAATTATAAGAAGAATATATCATATTATAATATTTGTGAACGGAGATGTAAAGGTTAAAAACTACAATCTAAATTTAGTTAAATCTTTTATCATTTGCTAACCTTATAAGTAAATATGTCATACTAAATATATTTTTCGCTGAGTTAAAAAAATTAACAGACAAAAGATCATTATTAAAACTATGTTATTTCTTTTATCTTATTTATGATCATAATAAGCAAATTTATGACATACACTACTCATTGCAGATAATAAAACTTGACACACGTAACGCAATTAAAATCTAATTAAATCTCTCATCCCTAACTTAAATAAGAAAAGTCAATTGTTTACGCCACTGAACTCATTGCAAAGGGGAAAAAACTAATGTCTCTCCCTAACCCTATTTCTTTCTCTTCCAGAAATTAGAGCAAATACACTTTATTTAAGGAGTAAAAAATAATAATCTTAATCCGAAATGTTATATGTGGATATAATCTCTTCTTTTATTTTCATACATATTTTTCAAAAAAAAAAAAGTTATATGGAAGAACAACCTTCGAAATAATTGAATAGTTTTTTTGTAAGCGTTTGAATTTGTATATATCGAAGAAACAAATAGAACTTACGATGGTTAATTCACAAAGAAAAAATCTTCACTGAGCAAAGAAATTTCAATGTGTCTTGGATTAAATATTTCATCAATTTCATATAAATTTACAATCTTCTCCTCTATATGTTCATCCATCACCATTATGTTTTTATTTTGGCAACAATACAGTTCGATTCAAAGAAATTCTCATCAAAAATTCTCATCATTAACATCAAAGTCATAACATTAAAACTGTGAATCATTTTTTTTAAAAAAAAAACTTAATCAATATCTAATAGTAAAACACATAAAATTGAGGTTAAAATCAAAACATAAGTGCTAACTTAAATAAAGGCAAGTAATATATTTAGTGTTCATTATAATGTTCTCGTACTCAGAGGCAGAGCTAGGTGGGGGTTCATGGGTTCGGAAGAACTCACTAGCTTTTTCGTAGACTTTATATTTGTACTAGAAAATTAAATAAATATATGTAGAGAAAATGGCTAAAAGCCTCCCCAATCTATAGCCGGATTGCCAACTACACACTCATACTTTACGGGAATCGTAATATCCCCTCTAATGTTTTTAAAATGGAATTATTTACTCCCTTAATGCTCATGTGGCAAAAGAGACGTAGTTCACTCTCTTTGGGAGAGTGACTAAAAAAAGATAATTAAAATATTATCTTTAGAAATATTTAATTTATTCATCTTAATATTCTACTTCACTTAAAAAAAGAAATTATATTTCCGTTTATTCTTTTTATCTTCTTTTAAATCTTTTTTCCATTTATAAGATCCATAGATATAATTATAGGCTTCACCCTTATCCCCGGTCACCGTCCTCCTCAACTATTCATCACTAAGTCTCAACCTTCAAATAATCAAAGTCATCATACTTTTCGTCATGGTGGCGGACCCACATGGGGTTTCCCGGATGCTCGAGCACTACCATTTAAGCTCATATCGAACTATGTATATTTATACAAAATATTAAGTAATACCGTATAAAATAAAAGTCAGCACCTAATACTACTAAATGTATTAGTTGCATGGTGGTTGGAAGGTGTTCTCAGGTCCTTATCTTGCTAAGAAATTTCGAGGTTCAATTCCCTGTAATTACAATTTCTTTTTATTTTAAAACTCAACTCTTTTCCTTTTCTACCTTTATCTTTTTTCCCCTTTCACAATTGGTCGTATTTCTATTTTTCTAAAAAAATATTATTTTATTGAAGATATTTTCTTTCTGTGATTTTTTTTTTGGCTATTTTATATAAATATAATTATTTTTTTCTTTGAACAGTATTAAATTTTATACATTATATTCATGATATATAGCTTAAAAGTAACCTCGATTCTAAAAATCTTGAATCGTTTACTTTTCCTGTCCATTATGTAACTTAAATCTCCAAAAAATATAAACATCATGGATCTTCCATTACTATTAACTTTTGTTTTTCTTCTCATCAGTCTAATTAGCAAAAATAAAAGGGAATTGAAACAAAATTATTTTTCTACGTCGTGCCTTTATTTCAGTTTTTTCAATTTAAGCGAAAGAGTCTTCCTTCCGTTGGTTTGTCCTTTTTGGTAACTACAATTGGGGGGGGGATGTGATAAGTATATTGTTTCTCGGGGCTTCCTCTCTTTTTTTTATTTTTTTGAACTAATTCAAATATTTAGATTGTCATAGTTGCATTGAAAAAATAACACCTATTTTGACGATTTTAGCTCGCATTACGCACTTGGTTATGATAAGTTGAAATGGTGAGTCACCCTAGTATAATTCTTTCTGAATTCGCCACTGCTTTTCGTCAGATCTCCACTTTTCAAATCTTTGAATATTTATTAGTTGCTCAAAATCAAAATAAAAAATGAAAGTTAGAAGAATTGAACTTTAGGCTAGTCATTAATGAAGTAATTCACTAATTACTCCCTCCATCCCTATTTACTTGTCCATAATTTCTCTTTTAACTGACTTTATTTAATTGTCCATCTTGACAGATCAAGAAAAGACAAAAAAAAAATCTATTATACCTTCTTTAAACTTCTTAAAAATTTATATGTTTAATACATGTTTTTTGAAATCATAATTAATACGGATAAAATTATAACTTTACTATGTTAATTATTGTTATCTTAATATGTGTGTCATTTCTAAAGTGGATAACTAAATAGGGACGAAGGGAGTAATAGATTCAATTAATGGAGAAGAATTCATTAAAGGAATAATTTGGTAATAGACCCTTTGATGAAGAAGACCCACTTATGGAAATATTATAATAGCGGAGAAAGAAGCAATTTCCAGTGATAGATTTTTTCATTCCTCTCTAGCTTTAAAGAACGAGATTTTCTTGTGTTTAGAATTTGATGAAGGTCGACGACGCAGTAGTCATCAAATATGCAGAAGCTTTCAAGGAAAAAGAAATGGAGGAATGGAAAAGAAAGAGAAAGGGAGATAATAAAACTAGCACCATTGATGAACTTCATTCCACTGTCAATGAAGATGAACTCAACTAGAGAGTCACTGAATTGAGAGAGAAAATTGTGTTTTGTATTGAATGTGAATTGAAGGAAAAATGTTACAATATGAACAAATATATATATATATATATATCCTATATATATATTAATTATATATATATACTATATATATAGAGAGAAAATTGGGGGGTTTTAGTATTGAATGTGAATTGAAGGAGAAAATGTTACAATATATATATATATATATATACTGCTACTAACAAAATATAAATTGGAAAACTAACTCACCAACAAATTTACTTCTAACAACTTAATGCTAACTAACTTTACCGTACACAACAAACTAATGGACTCTTCACTGTACATAACTAACTAATTGACTTCACACTTCATATTATCATCACCCCCCCCCCCCCTCAATTTGGAGGTGATGTAATTACAGATAACTTGTGTAATAAAGAAGTATGTTTAACCCCACTCAAGCCCTTGGTGAAACGATCTGCCAACTGTGAATCAGTGGATATATGATGGAGTGTGATTAAGCATTGCTGAGGCTTAACTCTAACAAAATGACAGTCGATTTGCGATATCACTTCTGTCCTCTATAAAACTAGATTTTTGGCCATAAACAACATTCGTTTCATGAGTGTATAAAGAGACGGACTTTAGAAAATCATCCTATTTGAAGAGACTTACACTTCACGCTCACATAGGTAATTTCTTACCGTGTTATTGCGAAGATACATCATTTGGTCAAGTCTGCCAAACTTAGAAAATCATTTAAAATTTTAAGCATTATTAAATCATTAACAAGCTTGATCAAGAGCTAGATTCAAGGACAAGTCATCATGGCGGTAACTTTACCTAGAAAATTGGAGATCCTAAGAGCTAGACTCAGGAGGCAAATAAAGTTGTGACGTCGGTTCGACATTGTCAACCAACGCAATTAGTTTCTCTCAATAATCTAATGAACAAAATTCTCAGGAAATCAAACCGTCAACTACCGTGCAAACAAACCTTGAATCACCTAAAAACTTATTCTCTCTTACCTTTTCGGATCATTTCCCCTTGTTCTTGGTCTACAAGACAATCAATATAACACGAGAATCAATAAATGATGTCTAATCACCCATATTACAATCAACTCTATCAACACTGATCAAACCCGCGATTTCTATACCCAAATTAGAGATTTTTTTACCATAATTTCAACATCAAAACTCTTCATAATTTTACCCACTTGTTTACATTTTATGGATCAAAAGTCGAATTCAGGGAGTTAAAACCTTACATTTAGCCTTAAAAATAGTGGAAAGCTATCAAGAAAACACCTGGGTCATATCATAGCTCTCAAAGTGAAAAGTGCAGAATAAAATATTTTTTTCGATTAACCCTTTTTTACTTTAGTTTGTTTGTTCGCGCACATCGGTCCTCACCTCCCCGCGCTACGTGGCCCTGCCCTAGCAGGAAAATCTCGCCTTAGCGGTTTGCGCTGAACCACTGAGCAACTTTGATAATTTCAAACCCCAATTTGACAACACACCTTCAACCCATGACACTAAAAAATACTAGTTCATGCTAAGATTAGTTTTGAGAGTTCTACTCTCCTAATTCAATCTCCTAAATTCGTAAGGATTTCTTAACGTCTTAGCTATCTAGATATGTGATCAATTTCATAATTAGATGTGTCTGACCAATTGGTATAGGTCTTATTTATATAATTAGTTCTAACGTATAATATATAATGTCTCTGATATATGAACGACAATCTGTTATACATCATTATCCATCCCCTACCTATTGCATCTTTACTCTCATAGTGTATGCATATTAATGCCAAGGGTTTGTCTAAAAAAGAATATATATCAAGAAATTTTGGAGTCTTTCAACTTATTCACCGTCATTATCTGGAGAACCTAGCTTAGAGATTATGGTAGAGCTAGTGATACATTTATTTTTGGAAGATTTCAAAAGAATGTTCATCCACCAGGAATAAACACATATCCACTCGTGAATTTTACTTTACTTGATCTCGGTGATCCAATTTGAATTACTATATCCTTTCAATAATGGTTGATATTGTTATAATGCAAGACATAGTTTTGAGTATTTTTTAAATACCCCAAAACTTCTTTCATGCTCATCCAATAAATTCAATTGGAATAACTTGTGAACCGACTCAGTTTATATAATAGCATATGCTATATTTGATCACGTACACTTCAATGATACATATAATACTTCTCAATATGATTGGGGGGGGGGGGGGTGGGGGAATGATGAAACCAATCTTATTATTGTACGCATCGTCCAAAATGAGAGTCCAAAATAACATAAATGTTACAAGAAAATCATCTATGAAGATATTAGATGTCATTTGACATTTACTCTTTCTGATCCGTACTCTTCTGCGTGTTGCGATGTGTAGGCGGTGTGCCTCTGATGGAAGCACACGTGCCTGAATATCTTTATTAAGTACATTCTCGTTTTTCGTTTTGTTCTTGACAAAGGTCCTTTGGATTTTCATTAGACAACTCAAGCCTAATTTTACATTCCACAATTCTTAGGTCTTATTTTAATTCTTTTAGAAATATGAACTTGAGTTTGGCTAGACCGCCCCCGGCACCTTTGAAATTATTTCAAGTTGGTTTCCCTTACTTTCCATTTCTCATATTGAATAATTGTGTCCACTGGAATAAACAAAATTGCTTTTCTTTCTCAAAGGACAAAATTTTTGTGTTTCCTTTTTGTTGCATAAGATTTTAAGTCATCCACACAAGTTTTGTGGCAAACCTAAACTTTTAAGTAATGCAATCATTATTTCCTTCAAAGTTCATTCTTTTTATTCTGCAATTCCATTAGATTTACGTGAATAAGACAGTAGTTTGATGGATAAATCCATTTTCCAAATATATGTATGCAAAATGAGATTTATAACCTCATCCCTATCAGTTCTTATCTTTTTCGCAACTGATTCCAACTTCATTTTTATATTGCCTAGTTGTTTTCTTTCGTTGCTTCAATCAACCCTTACCATTCAGGCAAGAGTAACGTATGGAAATGCAATTGTCTACTAATAGTTATCGATGTTTTTTTCCCACCACGAGATGGTGTTTTACTGCATATCACATATGTCTTGTAAAATCTACTCTAAGTGTTTAGAATTTCCTTTTGACACAATTTATTAGAATTCTCATATACTATATTCCATCCCCAACTTGACTTTTTTCTTCGCACTCAAAGTAAAACAAAAATTTTAAGTTTATCAGTTTTCCCTAATTGACATATTCCAAGTGCTCATGTCACAAACAGCTTGACTCAAGCAAGTAAGAACAAATAAAAGTATTGAGTTTGAAAAGCTCTTCGCGAGGTAGTTTTTCCTCACAAATATTTGTTCCTATTTCTTACAATTTCGTATAATATAGACATTGTTTAGAGTAATCACATTGTCAAACGTCCTTTTTTTGAAGGACCTTTTCCATAATCTTTTAATTTATTGTTTTGAGAACTATCCAGGACAAAGTTTCTTGGGGTTTGAAGGGTTATAATAAAGACAATCTAGTCTCATGCTGCGTTTACAAAACATGACAAATGGTTATTCAACGCACCAATATTCATTACTATACAAATAGTTATATTTAATAGACATATCTTTTCATGAAAAATCACAACATTTTGAAGACACTTTTTCATAAAAGAATTCAATCAATTTGAACAAGTATAAATATAATTTGGTTGTTCCATACTACTCAATGACAACATAAAACCTCATTTGAAAATATTATTCTACGAAACAATTATAGTGCTTCAGTTTTTTTTTTGACAATCTTTACATTGTGTGAAAATTCATTTCGTAGGAGCAACCTATTACTGACACGAAAAACCTCACAGTTAAGCCATATGGTCTTTTTTTTCTATAACAAATTAGACAGCAGACACCTACTTAGTTATTTAGAAATACTAATAATAAACAGAAAAAAACTTTCTTATTAAATTTTTCTATTAACATTGAAGTTTATATAAAATAAAAAGTATGACAGACTGACTTATTAGATAAGTTTTCATATTCCTTCAACCATTGCAATGGTCTTATTTATCGCATAGGCAGAAAGCACAAAACTTTTTACTCTACTCTACAAAAACAATACAATAATTTAACAATGAATAAGGACTATAAAAAAAAATTAACCAGTCAAAAAGAATAAAATATAGTTCTTATATTCCTCACAATTAGAAATGATTTCCTTTTCAAATAGTCTTCTAGATATAACATTTTGACATATTGTTATATAAAAAAAATGCGCATCTCTCATTCTGCAAACTACAAAAATGTGCATCTCTCATTCTACAAACTAAAGATTTTTAAATACATCAATATTTTCCGAGCAAAATTCATTTCAAAACATATGGTTTGCAGGTCTTTTTCAAAAAATACACGTGATAAATATCAAAAGAATTAACTTTTACAAACTATTTTCCTCCTTATACAAATAATAAGAATGTTACCTAGTGTAACCTTTAACCAAAATACCACCAATTTTTCTAGTATATTCTCAATTCGATCTTGCTAAACAAGGCACCGAAAATTTTGAAGAAGTAGTATATTAATCTTCTACTTCAATGATCTGTTTGCTTCAGTTAGTAGAAATAAAAAAATACCAAAAATATATTAATTTCCTTAAGATTGTTGTTCGTCCTGTATTCCTAAGATACTTTTAAATGCATTTCCAAAACTACGAAATGAAAATAGTAGAGAAAATAAACTTAGAAAAAAAATTAAAACAATATTCAAAATATTTTCCATAAAAAAGAAAATCCAGTCCACTGAATAAACACTGTCCCCTCAATAAAATTATTCCCCTCAAGTACCCGAGATTACTATAATATATTCTTAGCAATGTATATGGCACATTTTGTGTCCACGCACTCAGACAAGAACTTCTATAGATCTTACCCACCCAATGTTGTTCTAATTTAATGTTCAAGATCCACTCGCTGTCAAAGGCACATTTTGGTGAAGTAGTTTCCTTCATTGTCACTTCGATAAAGAAAATGAAAAAATTCCTTCCATCGTCACTGATTTCGATAAAGTAAACCAAAAATCATGATTAGAGTCGTGGTATGAAGATGATGATTTGAAGACTCATTCATCACTGAAGAGTGTCTTATTTGTGATAATCAGATGAATGAATCACTTCCAACCTAGCAAACAAAAAGTGGTTGTCACAAGTTAAAGGAAAAAACAAGGAGGAATTCAACTTTGGAAAGGAAAAGGGCAGTTCCAAACGAAGGACCATGGGACAATCTTTTCGGTGTCCAGGTGTCAACTCCCGATGGCTTGTGTCTATAGCCACAGATTTAATACAAGTTATATAGTTTTTTATTAATTTTGATGAACGATAATAGTAGGTGATGTCATATTAAATAGTAATATTCAGTGTTTGCAAGTGTTAGGTAACCTAACCATACAAAGATACTCTACCAACAATTTGAACCAAATCTTTCGTTGTCAAGTCTTTTTCCTTTATTATGATATTTAGAAATGATTATCACTTACCTTTATGCTCTCTGCATTTTTCTTTATTTCCACGTGGGGATGAACTTTTCTGTTTTCCTTGTGGCGCTTCACAATGTTGTTTTTCAAATATTTTATCATATTTTGCAGAAAAGAAATCAGGAAGAACATTTTTTTATAGCATTGACTATAAGAAGAAAGAGGCTCAACACTTATTCATTAAAAAAAAATCTTAAGCAAAGAAATTTCCAACCTCCCTTAGCAATATTTGAATTAAATTTCATCATCATTTTGTTTAAATATTAGAGTCATAGGCATAGTTGAGAAGCAATTCAGAACTTATCTAATGTTATAATAGTAAAACACATAAAATTAAGGCAAGTATTATATATTTTGTGTTTATTATAAGTTCTCATACTTTTAAGTAACAGTAGACAAAAAAAGTAGTACTGAAATTGATATGAAACAAAAGTTGCAACATTCCTAGATCCTTATAAATTGTTGTGGTGGGGATTTGAATCTTGAACATGAGTGTTTGAAAGATTCGTAATTAAAGTTCCGTTATCTCCTCATCATGGACGCTCAGCACTGAGCAAAATGAAGGCTCCTTTGGAATTCAATGAGTCTTAACATTATTGTCCACTGGCATTGAGAGGATATTCATGGAATGGTCTAGTTGTGGTGCTACTGGAGGAACAAGCATTGGTGAAGCCACTGTATAGGCAATTTCAGCATACCTTTGTGAAGATGATGAAGAAGGAACCAGCGAAAGATCAGATGGAACCATGAATTGAGGCACTAAAGTAGAAGCGCTTGAAGGAGCAGTCAGAGGAACCAAATCAAGAGGAGCCCTTGGCACAGTAGATGGAACCAAAATAGGAATCTCGGATAGTACTGGAACATCAGCATGGACCAAAAGAGGAGCCCATGACCTGTCGAAGCTGGTCTCACCAGAATCCATCGATCCAACAGTAGGTTGGGATGTAGAACCTTCTTCGTGAGTTTTTGCTTCGATTTTGTCATCTATAAGTTTGAGGTTCTTATTGATCACATAACATAGATCGTTGAGATATTCAGGGTGCTTACTATTGGGCATCTCTTCACCATTCAACAATCCATACATGTGGTTTGTATACTCCATTTTCTTGTTTTCCTGCCTCACCTTCTCAAGTTCCTTCTCAATTTTCTTGATCCTTTTCATGATTACATTTTCTTGTGTTTTCATGTTCTTTGATTTATCCTCCTCCGGAAGATTGCTAAACTTTGTAAAGAGGTCGGTGGAAGCTTCATGATTTGGAAATATTTCCGGTTCGTTTTGGTAAGGGTTGTAGACTAAGGTAGTCAATTCAACATCGCAAAGGATGTTGAGTTCACGAGCCTTGGTTAAGAAACCTTTAATTTCGTTTTTCTCGTATCATGTCACACATACTTTCCGCTGCAGTGTTTTTTTCAATCGAAAGCTAACTGTCATCACTTTCTTTCGGCACCCACTGCTGAAAATGAGGACTGCTATCGTATGTGTTGATGTATTAGATAAAGTGTGGGATGAAATAGAATTTATTATTCCTACGCTGTTGTTCTATTCGTCTTCGCTCAAGGACTTACCCTCTTTTTCTAATTTGAACAGTGCTCGTGAAAAGACGTTTTTTGAATTAGAGATACTTAGTTGTCAAGGGTACATTTTTCGGTATCACGAAAATAAATGTGAGCGCTAGATGAACATATCTTTTCTTGAGTCCAAATAGTCTTGATTAGGAAAATAAATTAATTAATTTAGCCTCTGCGAGCTTTCGGTCTGTAAGTATGACTCTAGTCATAAGAATAATTTTTTTTGAGTCAACTTTTCTTATTAGGGAAAAATTTAATTAATTTTAAGATCTAGATAATAGATAACTCTAGGCTTATGTTAAACAAATCTTTTTGAGTCAAACTATTTTTATAGGAAAAAATAATTTATTAATTTAGATGTCAGATAGTCTTATCCATCTGAGATACCATAGGTATGCCCAATGTGTGTTCGTACAGAAGTGTATCAAAAGCTCTCGTATTATATTTATTCATTAACTAATCCTGATTTAAAAATATATTGTAACAATGAAAAAATTGAAATATTGGCCAAAAATTGAATATTAATGTTGAAAATATTTAACATAATATATGTACAAAGTAGATTTAATGATTAGTAACTATTGAAATATTCCATTATTGCTAATATTCTAGTTGCCGATCTGTGTATAATTATTATTGTTAAATAGCTGAGGCGCTTAATAAAAGCACATTATAAGTTTTTTGTTTTTTTTCAATTTTGCGGAAGAAACCGATATTTAGAAGAAATTTTATATTGTGATTCACAATCTTTAATTAAAAATCAAATTTAAGGTTCCATTTTAGTATTTTTACATTAAACTTTTCTAAAATTTGTTTCGAAGGGCAAATTCGGTGTGCATAAAAAAAAATTCACAAGACACTACTAACTATTTGTTTTTTATAGATATTGAGGAAAGAAAATAGAATATTATTTTATTTACCATATATCCAATTTATTTTAAAACTAATCATGCTCAGATTTGTAATTGTTACATTAAAAAAACATTAAGAATAAATTAAATAGCTTAGTTTTAATCTCTCTAAATAGAATCCAAAGATAAATTTTTTTTATGAATTCTATTAAATTAATAATTATAAAAGATGTTGCCACCATTAGTTGGTAAGTGTCATGGCGTTAATTGTATTTATTAATATTCATGGACACTAATTTATA
>JAKWJA010000301.1:0-13420 GCA_027704765.1 Solanum habrochaites
CACCTTGCGTTCTCTCCAAACTAGTGAGGTTGGGATCGTTCCCACGAGGAAAAGTATAGACTTAACTCAAACTATACTATTGTTCGGTGAGAATTCCTTAGAAAGTAAAAAGATTAAAAGGGGGGTGTATATCTCTAATGCGTAAAAATAACTCAACGAATTTAAAAAAAACTTAAACAGTTTTGAAAGTTGGATTTTAATCCAATTAATCAAATGAACTAGGGTTTACATGTTCCCCACAGGTTCATAAAACTCTGATAAATTCTAACTATAACAATTCTTTCCTAGATCGGGCATCGCAACTAAGTGATAAGTTATGTATTTCTAAATCTTTGGATTCCGGCATCTAGAAGAAAATCTCACTCCGCACTTGGTCCGGCTACGTGTGGTTGCTTCCTACCCTATCTGTTACTCATATGAAGGCATCGTATTCGATATTTGACTAAGTTATACCCTCTTACCCAATCACACTAGGACTATTAGATAGTATACCACTTTTTAAATCTATGTTAATAATTCTTTCCTATTATCCTACATCCTTGGTCCGGCAAGTAGCAGTAAGGCGAGTTCGAACGTTGAATCAACCGTTAAAAAGACATTCTAAGCGAAAGAATATTAATACAATGAAAGACACTCTTTCTAGATTGTGTTTTAGCTAGGGGTTTATCTAGATTATTGCTGGCTCTATGGTTCCCACAACCCTAGTTAATAGTAGTTTTAGTTACTCATAGCCATAAACACAATATTCAAATATATTAAAATAAGAATTGTTGTACTTACTTCAATGCAGAAAACAATAAAATCTCAAAGGTTGCTGATAATCACCAAGAATCACTGCAAGATTCTCAAACGTAAGCAAAATCTCACGAAAAATCTAATGATTATCAAGCATCTCACCCAACCTGCATATGTTTACCAATACGCAGTTTTACACATCTAAGAGTCTAACTATCAGGTGTCTATACACCTGAAACACAGCGGTTTCCTTAAAAAACTATTTATATAAAAACAAAAAACCCTAATTACACAGTTATTCTAATTGCTGGAAATCTGCCCAAAAGTGGCTGGGGGCAGACGGACCAAGCGACGGACCGTCGTGAGTCAAAAACGGGACCGTCGTGGACCTCCGTCTTCCCCTACTTGTGCAATTTCTTTGAGCTTTCTTCACTTTCCCCTCGACGGCAAGTATGACGGACCGTTATAGGCACAACGTTACGTCGAGGGTCTTCGTTTAAAAATACTTCAAACTCTGAAATTTGGGGGTACTGGGATCCTTCTCTAAAATCCACGATGAACCTGCAGAACGGACCATCATGGCCCCATGCCGGCACCGTCACAAGCTTCATAATCCCACACTTGCCAGACTCCCCATCTTCCTTCAGCCGCTGCAAACTACGCTTGCCACTAGGCCAGTCACAGGAAAGAAAAAGACCTTCATAAGCTCCGTAGGTGGGGGCGCCAAAATTTGATACCGCTCATAAACTTATTTCGCGAATAAGAAGTAAAATTCTAAAGCCCGGGTCAGTCCCGTGTCAAGTAAATAACCAAATAGTGAGGTTTGAGATCGTCCCACGACGGAAAGGGAAATTGTCTAGACTTACACTTCAACCTGAATTACTATTGTTCAGTTGAAGAATTCCTTAGAAAGTAAAAACATTAAAAAGGGGGGTTTTATCTCTAAAGGAGTTTTAAAAACTAACTAACGAATTTGAAAGAGACACATAAAAGTTGGTGTAAGTTGGATTTAATCCATTAATTCAAAGTAAACTAGGGTTTACATGTTCCCACAGGTTCATAACTTGATCACATTCTAACTATAACAATTCTTTCTAGTATCTTGCATGCAAAGTGATTAAGTTATGTATTTCTAAATCTGGTCCGGCATCTAGAAAATCCACTCCGCACCTCATTGGTCCGGCTACGTGTGTTGCTTTACGTACCCCTTTTATTACTTACCTCAGACTTAAGCATTGGATTCGATATTTGGAGCTGAAATGTTATTACCTCGACCAATCCATACTAGCTATTAGATAGTATATATACACTAAATCTATGTAATAATTCTTTCCTCTGAATTACCTCCTTGTACGGCGAGTAGCATTTAAGGCGAGTCTTAGGTTCTAACGTTTGAGCAGCCGTTAAATTTTTTTAAAAAGACTTCTAAGTGAAAAGGACATATACTAATGCACGACATCTTCTAAGAATTGTTTTTTAGCAGGGTTTATCTCATTATTTGCCTATGTTCCCAAAACCCTAGTGATAGGTTTAGTTTACTCATGCAATAAACCAAAATATTCAAATATATTTAAATAAGAATCATGTACTTACTTCAATGAGAAAGAATAAAATCCAAAAGGTTGCTTGATTAATTAACAACAAAATCCTTGCAAGATTCTCAAAGTAATCAATAATCTCACGAAAAGTCTAATGATTACCAAGGAATCTCCAATGCCAATGTTACCAATACGCAGTTTTAACAATCTAAGAGTTCTAACTATCGGTGTCTAACCTCAAAAAAGAGGTTTTTCAAACTATTTATATAAGACAAAAACCTAATACAAAGAATTTAATGTGCTGCAAATCTTGCCAAAATGCTCGGCTGGGTCGACGGCCACGCGACGGACATCGTAGTACAAGGACGTCGTGGAATCAGCTTCCCATACTGGTGCAATTTATCTGATTGACGGCAGAGTATGACGGAAACCGTTAATAGGCACAACGTTACGCGAGGTCTTCGTCTTTTTCAAAATACTTCAACTCTCGGAACTTGAGTACTGGGATCACTTTCTCTGCATCTCCACGACGAACCTGCAGAACGGACTCGTTCATAGCCATCTGACGGGACAGTCACAAGTCTTATATCCCACAACTGTCGACCTATCCCATCTTCCTTAAGCCAGCTGAATACGCTTGCCTGCCACCTACGGACCGTCACAGGCACGATCGACCGTCATAGCTCGTAGGTGTTCTCTTCTGCATTTTTTTGCTCAAAAATCTCCGCATTAAGCTTTCGACAGATTTCCTGCAAAACAAAGAAAAACTTATATCAACAATTAGCACAAAAGGGGCTTTTTCTCGGACACACTAAAACTTAAGGAAAAAGTATTAATTACCTACCGTCAACCACGGTCTATCAATATTGTTGTGATAACTTTACTAAATATAGTTTCCAAAGTCACAATATGCATTATCTAGTCGTACCTTTAATCATTCCTCTTCCATTTGTCGAACCACTCCAGATATCATATACACCACACAAATACTCTTCCCGTTGTTAGATAAAACCCCCCAAAAAAACATGTTCATGAAGTCCCTCAAACCATTGTTCAAACTTAACCGAGCCATTAGCTAACTCAACCCCTTAGAGTCACTGAATATTCTTGATTTGACCACATACTTTTCCTAAGTCTACACTGTAAACATCATCTAGCTCTTCCAAACCCTACACGATCAACACCTGATCAACATGAGAAAACTATGCATGTGAGTAATCACATAAAAATGAGAAAGAATGGAATAAAGTGATTAAACACATCTAAACGAAATGAATGCACTGATTAGGAAATTCAAGACAGTAAAGAAGTTTTCCTTTTCAATCACCATTAGCCCCTCGGAAAGAAAGGAAAATGATGTCTCTGCATCCGATCCTCGAGGACTCTACTGACTTGGCTTTAAAAACAGATACTATGAAATGGGGATTAATACCATTTTGTCAGACTCACAATGGAGTGTAAGCACCGTCGTATCCACCAGAGAAGTCAAACCTAAAACTCACCTTATGATAAAGTACGAAAAATAAAAAGTTAAAAGAAATAATTGCTAATGCGGATAACAAATCAACTTACACTAACTCTCCCAAAACCTGAGTGTCCACGTGTACAAGCCTATAATGTATTGCTAAATAGATTTAACAAGAAATAAACAAGTCTCAAAGTATGTGTAATTAAAATTGGACAAGACAAATTATAGGAGGAAAGGGTCCATTGAGATAAAAAAAAAAGATTACATCATGAATCTCGCAAGAGTCTCCAAAAAATTAAGAGAATAGCAAGCAACGGGTGAGTCCAAATAACATGGTAATCAAAAGTAAACTTCTAGACATAAGCAATGAATTTAGAATACGGGTACTCCACTCATACCCAACCAAATCTCGACAACTGCAACCTGAATAAAATCAGTCTGTACCCTATAGTTCACATTTACATTTAACCACATAGTCAATTAACAAACACTTCTAACGATTTTGGATCAATTAATACACATGATCAAGTCATCATTACACATTCCACAGAAATTGCACTCAAAGTCACAAATATTATAGATATTAATTAATGAAATACAATGCCAAGTATAGTGATACATGTCTAAGCTAGTGATGATACACCCAACCTACTATTCTTAGTATGGAGACAGACATAAGAGGACAACTGTCCATTTGCAATTTTTCGTAGCGTGCAAGCACGAACCCTTACTATAAAGTTGTCACGATGTGGCGACCATCCCTCAAATCATAATATCACAATCAAATGGGCGTAACACAATCCTCCCTCAAATGATCCCATTCTCCTTATTTTATCATTTCTTTTCTCAATTCACATAATACGTCATATCAACAATCATGTCTAACAATGCCAAATGACAATGTCATACAAGAAATGACTCGATACATTTAGCCATAGGAACCACATTTCAAATATATACGAAATCGTGATACAATATCAACAATTAAACAATAAGCCTTTCAAACTTATTTTCAACACAGGACACAAAACCCCCAATACTTAATCGTATTGTCTTTTATTACTTACTTTATTACTCCCTTTTTTCACATTAGAATTATTCAACATATGGAAAATTCACCCATCACCAAGGTTTCATTATTCCCCCAACATACCACAAGAGAAATACATGATTTTGTTTTTGTTATTTATAGCCACTTACACAAGGGGTGCTTAAATCCAACTTGCTTCAAATAATTGGCAGCAAAGTATCCGGGACTTGAGCCGTCCTCTTTCGTTTTAGTTCTAAATCAATTAATTTTATTCGAAATAATAATCACACAATACTTGTAATGCACTCAAACAACCCATATTAAACCTATGTGCTTGTGTATATCGAAAAACTCACCCCATTCTGATAATCAAGTTCCAAGCATTTGTGATTTCGACGTAACATGTCAATTCTCATATTTTCCATTTCATCATCATTGGCCTAGGGTTTAACTTGTAATAAAGTTCCCTCCCCCAAATAATACAAATCAAATGGGTACATCATAATAACATTACTACTTCTAATCACCTATCTAACATATCCAAACTTGATTTATAATATGATTAACCAAAGAACATCTTTTTTTCAAAAACCCTATTCTGGAGTAGGCTTCAGTAACCTAGAACTAAAAAAAAACTTTTTCCAACTTGACACATATAACGGCCCTCCTGTCGACCCTGCCTGTTCTTGCGCCCCTGAAATTTTTTTGAACTAAGCACTTGTATGTACCATCCTTCATAGTGAGTAAGTTTTTACCAAGACTTTAAAATTTTTGTTTCCCCCCCTTAAGTATGAAGTCACTAGATGGGAATCGTTGATTTTCAAAAATAACACATGAAGGAAAGTTGCATTCAAGTATTGTTAGTTTTCTTCTAAATATTTGGGTCAACTTCGAATACATCATACTTTAAGTACATATGATTTAGGAATAGGCCATAAGAAGATCAGGATAAAAGGTCTTTGAATTAGTCATTTTCCATTACACAACCCCCCCGGTAGGTAGTGATTCAGTTTTTTTTTTTATATTTTTCAAGTTAGAATGAAGTGATATAATTCCCTCTTTTAAAGTAAACCTCTGTCATTTAATGAAATTTCCACCAGAAAATATGATGGGTATTTTTGGTCTTTTCCTACTCCAATCAGATTTATATCTTTTGTAAGAAAGGGATTTTAGCGGTCTAAAGGATTAGTTTTCAGTTTTGTCTCCAAAACGCATTTATGGGTTTTATGTATGGAGTCTTTTATAATGAAAAAATAAAATAAATAGGAGCAAGACATCAAATGAAATAAACCGTTTCAATCAAGATTGTTCTTAAGTTTTATGGCAAGATTTTCCCACGTTTTTAACCCTTAGGGTATTTAAGTTTCATAGTGTTGATGTCGTTCACGTCACACAACCAATCAGATTTTCTTTAACGAATTTAATCGCATAATTTTGAGTAATGTTGAGTTCTTATAGAGGTTCTCTAAGTTTCATTCTAAATTTTCTTTTGTTCGATTTTTTAAGAATTCTTAGAGAACAGAATCCTTGTAATTTTGCGTGGGGTTTAGTAGCTTTTTGTTTACTTTTGCGGTAAAAAATCTAAATCTAAAGAATGGGAATAAAATTCAAATCTACACAAACTAAGGGGTGATGAAAACGGCAAAGCAATTCGTCAGTTTTCCTGGAATGGGGTTGGCATGCTGGCTCCACTAATTGTGCTCATATAATTGTGGTCTATAGGTGAGGGTTGGTTGCACCCTTGCCTCACTCGGTGCAAACTGTCACCTACCCCCACCCTTTCTTGCATCGTTTATGGTTTTGCCGTTTGGTCCATTTAAAAAAAGTGTAACTTCAAGCCCTATCGATGCTAACCACTCTAACTAATTCTAAACCTTCTAGAAATCATTCATAACATAAAGTCATAAACCTTTTATTGTAATCATTCAATTAAAGTAGGTGGGATCTAAGAGTTTCAGATGTTGAAGAGTTCTTTCGAAACATTTTTGAGGAAGTCCTTTGCGATCTTTTTAAGGAGTCTTCTACAAACTCGTAATAATTTATTTCAAGACTCTAGCACAGTGAATATGAATAATGATTGTGTGATTTCATGATTCTAAACATTTATCACACACCGATATCAGTCATATCATGAACCTGCACCCTTGAATTCAATTCACATTCAAGAGAGAGTTAATAGTATAGTCCCAAGAAAGTTCTTTGACTTCAATTGGTGAACCTTGATATAACTAAGATTTAAGCTCATTTTTTGAGAAATGTAAGTATGAAACTTAGAAGATTCCGTATACATTGAACAGTTTCAAATATTTGTAATTTAGAAAGGTACCCCGATCCAAGTCATCATGCCGCAGAATTTTGCATAAACATCATAATTTTGAGCACCTTTGAGGGGGGACGTAGGAGCTTTCAAGTTTCTAATTCTTTCAGTAACTGCGTCTGATTTCTACTATCCCAATCCTTTTTTTAATTCCATATTCGCTAATCAGTGGGAGTAATGTACATATTGGATCCAATAGAAGTCTTGAAGGTGAGTTGTTTTGTGCCCATAAATTCTGTATGAACCCTATGAGTAGAACATTCTTGTAGAATGAGTATATATGATGTCATGAGTTGATTTGTTCAAGAGGTTGCCCATATTTCGCATTAACCTCTGAGTTGAGTATTTTTAAACTTGATAGTATTTAGATTTAGTAGTGTAATTGATTTCTTTTGAGTTTTGAGTTTTTGAGTTTCGAGTATTGATTTCTAGTAATGGGTATTTTAAGGACCTTTGTATTTGAGTCTCTCATATCCATAATTTGTCGTGAACGCATCTTGTGGAAAAGTCATTTACAAATTTTTTCTAAACTTGGTTTTAAAGAATTGTAAACATTTGAGTTTTACAAAGAGTAAAGTTGCATTCCATACATTTATTTAAAATAATTACGGAACGATTTATTCCCAAGATAAATATTTTCACCTTTAAGCAAGAAAGGAAGCACCAATTGTCCCAAAAGGAGTTATCGTGACGCTTTAAGACTCATTATTTCTTAATAGAACATTTTTTTTGACAATAATCTCCAACCACCTAAAGGAAAATATTTTTATTTAAAACATAAATGGCCGCTAAGTTATTTTCGGTGGCACACCACCCGCGCGCGTAGCCAAAAACACAGACAAAAAATTAGATTTTTACAGAAAAAGCTGCAGGTTCTATACCAACACTGGCAAAATCGACACAACAGTCTCCTGAACCAACCACGGTCTGTCCTTCACGAACCGTCGATGGGATCAGAAACTCCCAAAAATTTCGTCAGAAAACTTGGTTAAGTCTTGGACTTCGGACGGAATTACTTCCATAGTCAAACATACGGTCCTTAGTCCATGACCATTCGTCAAGAATCCCTTCAAAACACTCTCTGACAAAGAGCTAATTTATACCAGCCATGTTGATGGGTGGATCCTACGGTCCATAGGTCTGACGTATTGTGTAAAATTGCAGATCCATGAAAGGGGAATAAACAGTGGGTCACTTAAAATGATCATACTCCACTTAGCAACAAATGAATTATGTCTGCCCATGACCTACCCCCACAATACACAAATACAATAAGTGTATTAATCTTTTCCTATCCCATATCCACATGACCTTGCTTATTCAAGACCGTTGATTAAAAAGTTCATACCGCATTTTTTATTTTGGTAAAGGCCAGTCGAACGGTGCCCTCACACACGGACCCAAGACGCAGGGTTGTCGGCCACAACAGAACCGGTTCAGTCATGGCCGTCGTGGGCCAAGAAAGAGTTGAACTTCGTCCAAAGGAGATGCTTTAGTTTTCCTTAAGGATTAGATATGGGGGGTGGGAGAAGATGGCGAGGAGTTGGGGGAGGTTTCTTGGAGTAGTAGAGGCGGTGGGGGCGAGGCGGTAAGGAGGTTTTGCGTGGGTAATAAGGGATTTACGGGGTGTTTAGAGGCGGGCAGGGCTAGGTAGGAAGGAGCATTGCCTTTTTGTGATTTCTCTCCTCCTCCTGGAAAGGGAATATAGTGCCGTGCTCTTAGTGATTATCTATTGTTAGTGTAGCCGCTTCGAGGAAAAAAAAAAGTGAGCTAGTGAAGGATGTTTCACAGCGAATGTGTCATTAGCTGGATAAAGGTGGAAGAAGAATGAGAGGCTTGCTCGCTTGGGAGTTCCTCGCTATTAGCATATCAGACGAGCGGTGTAACATTCAATGGGCAAATATATTTGGTAGTGGAGGTTTAAGGACAAGAAGAGAGTGATCCTATATTCTTGAACAAAGGGTGCAGTCAACAATCAGAGAGTTGAGGTGGTTCCCTTCCCAAGGGAGATGGTGTACTTGCTAGTCTACCAAGGTAGATTGTTGTGTTTCCTGATGTGGGAGAGTTGAGTCATGCATATCTTTGCAGACTCTACATACTCCGGGTATTCAATGCAATCCATATGCCACTAAAGTGACCACAATCTGGCTGGAAGTCTATCGAGTAGTAATGGCCCAATGAAGAGGGATATAAAGCATACTTTGGTGAGTAAGTACCTGCTCACCCAATTGCAGTCAAGTCAAGGTAGAACATCAGAAACCATGAGGTATGACTCAACAGTAGTCGATATTCCTATCTTGGAAGTTTTATTGTTTAATCTGAATCCATCACAGGGTTACCTCGTCACCAGACAGCTATGACTCCAAATTGGGTGATAGTTGATAGATGACTAGAGTCTTCTAGATTTTTGGATGTCAAAGACCAAATATTCGGCAGAGGACTAATGCCAAGCCTTAACCTTAGCGAAATTGTGAGTTGAATGGCGCTCCTTTTGTTCTATCCTCAGATATAGGTCCTCTCAGTTTAAGACATCTCATTTCTGGAAGTCAATTTCAAAAAGGTTTGGTACTCAAGTTACCCTTAAGTACCATATTTCACCCACGGAGGACGGAAGCGGTCAGTCCCAGAGCTTATACATTCAAGACCTTAAAGGATATATTTTTATCAGCTTGTGTGTATCGATTCAAGGATTTGGGGATGAATCCCTTCCTCTTATTAGTTTGTGACTACAATAATAGCTACCATTCCAGCTCAACCGAGGCCCCTTATTAGGCTTTATATACGCGTGATGTAGATCTCTCTGCTAGTTCGTTTGAAGTAGGTGAAGCAACTTGATAGGGCCCCATATTCAGTCCTTGTATGCTAAGTAACGAGAAGGCATTTATTAGAGTAGACTTACATATCCGCCAAGGTCCGTCAGAACTCTTCAGCAGATGTAGGAGAAGGAACTAGAGTTCCAATTGTGATGTATGATATGTTTTTCTGAAAGTCTCAACCTAATTTTAAAGGGTGTGCGATTTGGAAAGAAAGGTCGTTGTACAATAGCTCAGTCCGAGGATAGTTAGTCCCCTACAAATCTTTAAAGGATTGGCAAGGTTGGCATATGACTTGAAGTTGCCAGCAAAATTAGCAGCAATGTGTCCTGTCTTTTCACATCTCACTCTTGCGAGTGTGGGGTGACCCAACGTCTATCGTGCCATTAGAGAGTTTGCAGTGTGAAAGATAGTCTTTCTTATAGGATGTGACCGAGTTATATCTTGGACGTGCAGGTTAGAAAGGTTGATAACAAAGAAATCGCTTTCCCCGGGGGGGGGGGGGGGGGGGGGGGGGGGAATCTGTTATCATGGTTTTGTTGGAGGAGTACATCCATAGAGGGAGCTACTTGGTGAAGAAGAGCTCACCATGAAAGGCCAAGTATCCTTCCCTTTTTCCTCTCCTCCGATTTTCCACTCCAAGCAGCTTGAGTAATAGTTCCTATTCACTTTTAGACTACACTCATTCATAAGCTAAATTCAGTTTTAGAATCATGTTCCCATTTCTCAATTTTTAGCTTTCATTTTTATCGTATTTCATTGTCACTCATAACCACTTCGGACTCACTTTTTTTTTCTTTTTTTTTTTTTTTTTTCTCCAGTGTTTGTATTGTGGTTTTGCATCTCTCTCCCTCTATTTCACGCTACTTTACGGTGTCATATTCGAGACGAATGTTTTCCACTGGTAGAGATAATGAACCCCTCGTAGCCAAAACAGACCACAAATTATTGTCAGAAAATCTGGGCAGTGCGACACACCAACGGTGGCATCGCGGAACCTAATCCTGAACCACGGCCCGTCCTCATAACCTGCGATGGGATCAGAACTCCCAAAACTTTCAGCCCTAGCAAAATTGGTTAAGTCTTGGATGACGGACGACTACAGTCCGTAGGTCATGAACTGTACCGGTAGGTCCGTGACCGCGTTGTTCAAGACTCACCTTCAAAAGACCACTCTCTGACAAGAGATTGGAATGACCAGTAATGGGGTTCGTAGGTGCACCTCGGTCCGTTTAGGTGGAAATTTGTCAGCCATTAAGGGTAATATAGTTTTGGAAACTTAAAATGACATAACTTCTTAACCAACAAAACGTATTTGGGAGGTCTTTTGTTACCCCTACCCACTGATTATCAATTGAATTATCTTTCCATTCCCAGACCTTGATAAAATCAGGACCTTCGAGTAAAAATTATGCCCACTTTTAGTAAAAGGTCTGTCGAACATTCCCCTCAGACGGACCCAACGACGGGGCGTCGGGCGGACGCGGACCCGTCAAGTCCCCTGACCGTCGTGAGGCCCGACGCAACCTTCCCCAGGTTCTTTTTTTTAAACCTTTCCCACTTCTGTTTATTTATACCGTAAGTGCTCATTTTGACCCTAAATATCAGATTTTAGTTGTTTTACTCCTATAACCATAATTAAAACATATCCAATTCCAAATCATTAAATCAAAACTAGAAAATTAAAAAAAGCAAGATAGGAGAAAAAAAGTTCAAGAACTCCACAAGCTCCATCAGTTCCACAAGCCCCGAAACTTAAGTATTTTTTCCGTGGATTTCATTACCACGTCTGTGGTATTTTCACTAGTGGTTCCTTTCAATCACCCATCGGGGTCCCCTTACGTTTCCAGTCAGTTTTTACATTTATTTTCACTTATCATTATTAAACCTAGGGTTTCCTAGAACTTTGATATAACTTCTGATTTATAAATAATGTTCGCAAATCATGATTAACTCCTGTGTATACCTAATATTCTCAGCATGAATTCAGAATTCCTAGCTTTGTATTTCTCTTAGTTTCTATATGAAATACACATGCCTAGTTCATATATTCCAGAGCACTTCAGATATACTGCCCATTTTATACTGCTTAATTTACCAGATTAATTTTTGCAATTCTCAGTTTGCATGTCAGATTTTTTCGAGCTAATCAATATTTTATAGAAAATTCAGAGATCTCAGTTAATTTACAAGAATTCATTGGGAGTTGCAATAATACGAGTGGACTAGGGTTTAGCGTACCCAATGTCCCCCGAAGCTACTAGCTAGTGGGTTGTAAGTCCCCTCTGTGGGCAATCACCAGTTTAGTGATACCTAGCGTTATGCCTTTATACCTTTGTTGTTTATATTTTGTGTGGGTCCTCTATTTTTCTTCATCCCCGCGTTCCTCTGACACTCCGCCATTTAGCTCATGTGGTTTTATTATCGGATTAATAGTTAGCTCCCACAATTCAGTCGACTCTCTTGCCTTGACCATTTATTATCATATATTCAGTAGAATTTTCCAGCATGTTATAAATTGGTCATTGCAATCCAGTTAGTCTTAGAAATCAGCACATCACTTGTCGATTATTATATTTGTTTTTTGTAGCATTGTTCAGTTTGATGTTTTATTTCATTCAGCTTTTACTTTATCCATACATGCTCAGTACCTTTCAATACTGACGCACACGTGCGCTACATCTTCTCGTGATTAGGTTCATGTTCTCAGCATCCAAATCAGCCTAGATCGTTTCCATTTCAGCAGTTCATTGGTAGTCCTCATATCTTTAAGGACAAAACAATCAATTAGTTCATTTCAGTCTTTAGTTCATCTAGTTTCAGTTTTTTTTTCTAATTTGTTGGAGGCTTGTCCCCGTATTTTCTACAGTTTTTTTTCGCCCCCCCCCTTTAGGTTTTAAGCAGGTTTATTTTCTTCAACATAGTTAGATTCCGCTTAGTATTGAGTTTTTTTTTTTTTTTTTTTTTTGAATATTTCTTTTGTATTAACACTCATGTTTTCAAATATTCAGTTATATAATAGGGGTAATTCTCATCTTGTTCATTTTAAATGATTTAGCGTCCACACATTTTATGATCTTTAGTATGCTCTTCGAGTCATTCCAGCAGGGTAAAAAGTCCCTTGGCAATCACTTGGGGTCCTACGGTTCCCGGGTACGCGTCTTGGGGGTAGCTCAGGTCGTGACATTGGTATATTATTGATCCGACCGATATGGAAAAGAGTTCCATAACACTCATAGCCCCCCCCCTCACAAAGACCATGATGCAAGCCTTGGGTATGAAAAGTTCAGTACTTTAATATGATATCCTTAATTTTTGAGCCATAAGACTAGTGAATCCACTTATATTAGTTCATTACCACAGGACAAATTAGCTAACGCAACTCTAGAAAAGTATCTGAGTTAGATGTTATATGAAAATATAACCATCACATAGCTCGTTAGTATTGGCGTGGTCATTTATAAGAAACCCTCACAAATAATTTTTTTTGTTCTATATACGAGTTATATTGATTTGTAT
>JAKWJA010000302.1:0-42962 GCA_027704765.1 Solanum habrochaites
CAGCTTTTTATTCTGCATGTAACCTTGGGAAACCACAACCGTCGTATGACAATCGGGCGTGTCATGCTATCTCCGCCCTGGAATCACCCCACGGTCGTACGACATCTGGGTATCAACTTGCCATCATTCGATTTTGGGCGACCCACATGCTAAGGGATGATCCCCAACCCTGGATCACACGTTCGCCTAGTGTCGCATCTCGACAGAACTCCCGGGGGGGCCCTTGAAAATCAACCACGGGAGGGGGTCACACTATGGTGGCGTGGCATGATAATATCAACCTTTAGCAACTCGCACAGCCGTATGACATCGGGGTGTTTCATGCCATCATCGCCCTTCGAAACCATACACGGTCGGACGATGTCCGGCGTTACATGTTATCGTCTCCCTTGGAGAACACACACGATCAGACCACGTCAGGCGTGGCATGCCACCATGGCCCTTGGGCAACACACATGGTCAGACAACGTTTGGTGTGGAATGCCATCATCACCTTTGGAAAGTAAACATAAACGGATCATGTCGGTCTTGGAATGTTATCATAGCCCTTGGTCAACACACATTATCGGACCACGTCGGGCGTGGCATGCGCGCATGGTCGATGGGCATCACAACACGTTTCAATCAAGCGGTGCATGCCACTAGCCTTTGGACACACGTGTCGGAAATGATGTTGGGGCATAGATTCATCATTTACCTAGCAACAACATGGTTCAGACTACGTGGGGGGCGTGAATGCCTCTCTCCTTTACAGCACACACGGTGGATGAGATCGCGTGGCATACCATGATCGTCTTTGGCCAACCACATAAGAACGATGTTGGGTTTTGGTATGCCATCATCCGCCCTTGTGCAGCACACAACACGTCACACGATGTTGTCCGGGCGTGGTAATGCCACATCTCCTTTGAAGCATACACGGTGTAGACCGCACGGCATAAAAAGTTACACATCGCACTTCTTGGACAGCACACACGGTCGACGACGTTGAGCGTGGCAGGCCATCATCCGCCCTTGGCTTATACCGATCGGATTGGTCTGGCGTGGCATGCCAGGTCATTGGCCTTCGCAGCACACAAGCGGTCGCATGATTTGAGCATGGCAAACATCACGCCTTGGACGAACAACGACCGGACTACTTCGGCGTGGCAATGACTATCATGCTCCCTTGGCTGGACCACACGTTTGAACGCGGTCGAAAGTGGCTATGCATCTTTCCTATGAGCATACTCGATCGGACGATCGGGCCGGGGCCATATTTCATCACTCCTTGCACAACACACCTATCGATGATTTCGGGTGTGGAAAGCTTATTTACCTTTGTTAGCACAACCCGTCGGACCGACATCGGTCCTTATCTGCATCATCGCCTTTGTGCAGCACCAATGGTTTGTCAAAGTCGAAGCATGTGGCATGACACTCATAACCATTGGACCAACACACAACGATTTTTTTTTAAGATGACATCTCTGTGCTTGTCATGTCCACCCCATATCGCCCTTTGGTCCAGCATACCGGTCGGACTACAATTGGGGCTAATGTTCATTATCTCCCTTGGATAGCTTTTGACTAGGACAATGTCGGGCGTAGAAAGTTATCATCCCATCGCCCTTGGCCTGAACACACGATCAAACGACTCGTCCATGGGTATGCCCATCTACCCATGTGCACACACTGTCGAAGACGTCACGGCGTGCATGCCATAATCGCTTCAAGACGAACAATGTCAGGCATTGCATTCCAGCAAAGCCTTTTGGAAAGAATACACACTCGACGACATCTAGAGTATCATACCATCATTTCCTTCCTTTGACAACATACCATTCTTACGACAATCGACGTCAAATGCCCGCATGGCCCTTGGGCAACACACACAGTACCTACGTCCGTACGTGCATAGGCATGTTTATCATCTCCTTTAATCAAACCCACAATATCGGAGGGTAATGTTCGGAGATGGAGGGTGAGGAGGAATGGAAGAAGTGTAAGAGGGGGGAGAAACGTCGAGAAAGCGTAGGGAGACGGGGGTTTAGGTGGGATGGGTTACGAACGACTTAGACTGGCATGACATATCGCCTCTATACTGCAACACAATGACGACTACGTCAGGCAATGCATTGCGATAATCGCCTTGTTCAACCACATTTCAAACGACTCAGCGTTAAAGAGCCCCATTGGCCTTATGCAACACACACAGTCGGACCAGACTTCTGGCCTGGCATTCCATTCTCTCCTTGGAGCACACCCACGGTAGAACACGCTATGTTTGGCAACGGGGCTTAGTCCGCAGGCAACCACACCTGTGGGATTAATTCAGCGTGGCATTTTAATTGATTTCCCTAAGAGAGAACACACGATCGACCTCCGTTGGGTGTGGCCTGCAATCATTTCTTGGGTAGCACAAACAGTCGTATGGATGTCCGGGCGAGGCATGCTATCATCCGCGTTGGAAACAAAGATGACGTACATGGTCGGGTGTGGCATGTTATCAATCGTCCCTGGGATCGCACGAAGATTGGAACCACTTAGGGGCTTTGTCATGTTCGCATGGACCTTTGGCTGCACACACGGTCGAACAACATCGGGCGTGGCATGCCATCATTGCTATTGGGCAGCACACAGGGTCGGGGATGTTGGGCGTGGCATGCCAAAATCTCCCTTGGGCAGCTCACACGATTGGACGACGTCAGGAGTGGCATGCCATCATCGCCCTTGGATAGCTTACACAGTACGACGACGTCGGGAGGTGGCATGCCATAATTGCCTTTGGAATGAATACAAATAAAAAAACGACGTAGGGATGGCAATGTCCACCCATCGCCCTTGGATGCACACACGACAGCGCAACGTCGAGCATTGGAATGCCAATGATCATCGCCCTTGGTCGACTTGCACACAACGGTCGAGAACGACATCAAGGCGGGCTGCTATCAACGCCCTTGGGCAGTAATCAAAACGGTTATGACATGTCGGCGTGAACATGTCATTATCGCCTTGAAACCACACACCACAAAGGTCGGTTGGACGATTTGGTGTGGTCAAGTTTCTAATCGCCCTTTGGACCAATGCACACGATGGCGACGTCTGGCGTGGGCACGTTCATATAGACCGTGGTCAGCACACATGTCGATGACATCGAGCTTTCGCATATTATCGTCACACCCTGAAAATCATACAACAACGGTGCAACCTTCGGAACGCGCTGCCCTCGCCGCCTTAGACAAGCACACACACGGATGGACAACGTTAGGCGTGGCATGCCAGCATGGTACTCGGGCACCATACACGGTCAGACTAAGACTAGGCGTGGCATGCCAGCATGGTACTCGGGCACCATACACAGTCAGCCGACTTTGGGCGTGGCATGCCATCATTGCTTTTGGATAGCATACTCAGTTAAACATCATCGGGCGTATTATGCCATCATCACCCTTAGAATGAACACAATGTCGGACGATGTTGGGCATGACATAATAACCAATATCGCGCCTTGGACAAAAACAGCGTACACCACGGTCTAAGATGTGAGGTGTTACCTAATGACCTTGGTAGCACAAACCGGTGATAAAATGGGTAATGCCATTCACCAATTGTCCTTGGGAAGCACATATGGTCGTACGACGTGAAGCGTCGCATGGCATCATCCACCTTGGGCAACACACACCGTTAGACGATGTCGGGCGTGGTAATCCATCATTTCCTTTTAGAAGCACACACGGTCAGACGACGTTAAGCATGGCATGCCATCATATCCCTTGGAAAGCATATATAATCTAACGACGTTGGGCGTGACATGTTATCATCGCCTTTAGATAGCACATACGATCAGATAACGTCGGGCGTGGTATGTCTGCATGTACCTTGCGAAACACACACGGTAGGATGAAATCAGGCGTGGCATGCCATCATCGCCCTTCGGAAGAACACACATTCATATGACGTCGGGCTTGACGTGCCATCATCGTTTTAGGGTAGCACACACGTCCCGGATGATGTCAAGCGTCGCATGCTATCATCGCCCTTGCAAAGAACCCACAATCAGACTACGTCGGGCTTGGCATGCCATCATCATTGTTGGGTAGAACACACGGTCGGACAATGTCGGGCGTGGCATGCGCATGCCATCATCGGCCTTGGATAGCATGCACAGGCGTACAACATCGAGCGTGGCATTTTATCATTACCTTAGGACTAAACACACAATCGAGCGACGTCGAGCGTGTGATGCCATAATCGCCCTTGTGAAGCACACATCATGCTAGAATTTGGTTGTGGCATGACACCATCGCCCTTGTGCAACACACACGGTCGGATGACATCGAGCGTTAGATGCCATCATTTCCCTTGGGAAGCACACACGGTCGGACAACATTTGGCGTGGCATTCCATCTCGCTGTAAGACAGAAAACTGATCATACGACCGTCAGGCGTCCTGACACAGTCGCCCTTTGGACGCACACGACGGAAAAATGATAGTAGGCGGGCAATGCCCACATGGGTGCATGGGGGCGAGCATACCGTCGGCAAAACTATGTCTGGCGTGATACTCCGTCATCGTCCTTGTTCTATACACAAGTCGTATACCATGACTGGCAAGATCGATGGTCCTTGGAAGCACATAATGGTCGGAAGGTCGACTGCGTCCCGAGTGTCGCATAGAAATATCACCCTAGGGCAGCACAACAACTGTCAGACAATCATTAGGGTGGCATGAGATCATCCGCCTTTAGGAAGTAATAAGGTCAGAACGACATCAGGCGTAGCATACCATCATAGCCCTGGAAGCATAAAGGATCAAACTACGTCGAGTGTGACAATCTATCAATCATCTTCCTTGGAAAGCACCCACCTCTATACTACCTCGAGCGTGGAGCACTCCATCATCCTTGGGAACCACACATCATCGTAAAATCCGGAGCATGACATGCCATCATCTTCCTTTGTGCACACAACATTGTCGGCAAATGTCGGGCTTTTAGTGGCATCATCTCCTTGGAGCACACAACGTTGGACTACATACATCGCGGCGTCTATACTCGCATGGTCCTTGGAAGCACAACACCAGCAGGACGATTCATCGTCGCCTTCCTTCATCCCTTAGGACAACACACATGATCGAACTATGGTTTGGCGAGGATCCACTCAATGCCCTTGCAATGCACACAAAACGGTCAAATGAAAGTGCGTGGCATGCCATCATCTAATTTTAAGAGAACCATGGATGACGCCGTCAGGCGTGTCATGCCATCAACGCCCTTGTACTGTGCAGGTGGCAATCAAACGACTGTTGGGCGTGGCATGCCATCACGCCATAATGCAACATCACACGTTCCTTGATGTCGGCAATTACATGTTTTATCTTGCCTTTGTCCAGCAAACATGGTCGGATATGGTAGTGGCGTATATAAGCCATGTTGCCCTTGGACAACACCCACGAGTGGAACGATGTCGGTTTGTGGCATGTCATCATCCCGTTTGAAAATATCAAGGAACGAACAACATTGAGCGTGGCATGCCATCATTGCCCTTGGAATGAACATACTGGTTGTGGCATGTCACATCCCGTTTGAAATATACAAGGACGAACAGCATGAGCGTGGCATGCCTCATTGACCTTGGAAGAACATACGGTTGGACGGACATCGTACGTGGCATGACCACATGGACCTTGGGTTAGCACACAACGTTGGACTGGTCAGGCGTGGCATGCCATCCGCCAATGGACCGAAACATGGTCGGTCGATTCATGTGGCATGCCATCAGCGCCTTGGAGTTCACACACGGACGGACGACGTCAGGCGTGGGCCATGTCATCAGGAGAAATGTTTCCTTTCGTGCACCCATACACGGTCCAAAACTTACGTCACATGTGGATGCAATAATGTCCTAGGGAAGAGGGAAAACAGGGTCCAAACGGACATAAGCGTGGCATGGCTTCATCGCCCTTGGACATGCACAAATGTTCAGACGACCACGAGGTGGATGTTGCATGGGCATTAGGCAGCACTAAACGGCGACTGAGTGGGCAGCGTGACAAGCTATCATCTCTTTTGGGAAACATACACGGTTTGAAAACATCGGTCTTGGCATCCCCGCATGGTCCTTGGGAAGCAAATATGGTCGGACGATGTTGAGCGTCGCATGGCATCTTCGCCCTTGGGCAGCACACACCGTCAGACAATATCGGGCGTGGAAAGCCATCATTGCCCTTGGAAAGCACACATAGTCGGACTACGTGGGGTGTGGTATGACATCTCGCCCTTGGAAAGCACACACGGTCGGACGAGATCGATATGGGCATACCATTATCACCTTTGGACAACACACACGGAGGAACAATGTTGGGCGTTGTATGCCATCATCGCCCTTGGGCAACACACACGGTCACACGACGTCGTGCGTGGCATGGCATAATCTCCCTTTGAAAACATACACGGTTATACGACGTCGGGCATAATAAGTTATCATCGCACTTGGACAACACGCACGGTCAGACGAAGTTGAGCGTTACATGTTATAATAAGGCGTACAATGGCCGCTTGGCCCTTTGGCAGCACAAACTGTTGGATGACGTCAAGCGTCGCATGCTATCATCTCCGTTGAAAAGAACCCCCAATCGGACTACGTAGAGCGTGGCATGCCATCATTGTCCTTGGGAAGCACACATAATCCTAGACATCGGGCGTGGCTTGCCATCATCGTCCTTGTGCAGCACACACGGTCAGACGACGTCAGGCATTAGATTCTATCATTACGCTTGGGCAGCACACAAGGTCGGACAACACAGACGTGACGTGCCAGCTCACTCTAAGACAAAACATATGATTGTACGTCGTCAGGCATGACATGCTATCATTGCCTTTGGATAACACACACGACAAATGACATTGCGCATGGCATGCCTGCATGATCCTTAGGGCAACATAAACGGTAGAACTACATCGGGTATGACAAGCCATCATCGCCCTTGGGAAGAACACACCGTCGAATGAAATTTGGCATGGGATGCCCGCATAGTCCTTGGGAAGCACATATGGTAGGACGACATCAAGCGTCGCATGACATTATCACCCTTGGGTAACACACACCGCAGATCGATGTAGGGCGTGGCAATCTATTATTTCCTTTTTGAAGCACACACGGTAGGACGACGTCACGCGTGGCATGTCAGCATAGCCCTTGGAGATCATACACATTAGAATGACATTGAGCGTAGAATGTTATCATCGCCTTCGATAGCACATACGATCGGATGACGTCGAGCGTGGTATGTCTGCATGTACCTTGGTAACACGTACGGTCGGATGACATCGGGCGTGTCATGCCATTATCGCCCCTGGGCAGCACACACGGTCGTATGACGTCGGGTATGATGTGCCATCATCGATTTTTGGCAGCACACACTCTCGGATGACATCAAGCGTTGCATGATATCATCGCCATTGGAAAGCACCCAGGATCGGATTACGTCGGACGTGGCATGATAAAATCGAACTTAAGCAACTCACACGGTCGTATGACATCGGGGTGTGGTATGCCATCATCGCCTTTGGAAACCATACACGGTCGGATTATGTCTAGCGTTACATGTTATCGTCTCCCTTGGACAGTACACACGATCAAACCATGTCAGGCGTGGCATGCCACCATGGACGTTGGGCAGCACACATGGTTGGACAACGTTTGGTGTGGAATGCCATCATCGCCTTTCGAAAGCAAACACGAACGGATAATGTCGGTCTTGGAATGTTATCATCGCCCTTGGACAACACACATTATCAGACCACGTCGAGCGTGGCATGCGCGCATGGTCGATGGGCATCACACAAGGTCGAACGACGTCAAGCGTGGCATGCCATCATAGCCTTTAGGCAACACAGATGATCGGACGATGTTGGGCATTAGATGTCATCAATTATCTTGGGCAGCACACACGGTCAGACTACGTAGGGCGTGGAAAGCAGGCTTATTCCTCAAGCAACACACACGGTGGGACTAATTCAACCGTCGCATGTTATTATTTCCCTTGGAGAGAACACACGATCGTACTACGTTTGGTGTGGCATGCAATCATCTCCCTTGGGCAGCACAAACAGTCGGATGACATTGGGTGTGGCATGCTATCATCGCCCTAAGGAAGCATACATGATCGTACGATGTCGTGCGTGGCATGTTATCATCTACATAGGATAGCACACAAGATTGAACCACGTAGGGCGTGCCATGTTCGCATGGCCCTTGGGCAGCACGCACGGTCGGACGACGTCAGGCGTGGCATGCCTTCATCGCCATTGGGCAGCACACAGGGTCGGCGATATTGGGCGTCGCATGCCAAAATCTCCCTTGGGCAGCTCAGACGATTGGATGACATCAGCAGTGACATGCCATCATCGCCCTTGGATAGGATACACGGTATGACGACGTCGGGTCTGGCACGCTATAATTTCCTTTGGAATGAACACACGATAAAACGACGTAGGGCATGTCATGTCATCATCACCCTTGGAAATCACATACGATCGGACAACGTCGAGCATGGAATGCCATTATCACCCTTCGACTGCACACACGGTCGAATGACATCAGGCGTGGAATGCTATCAACGCCTTTTGAAAGTAAACACGATCATACGATGTCGGATATGGAATGTCATTATCACCTTTGGACAGCACACATGGCTGGATGATGTTGGGCGTTGATAGTTATCAACGCCCTTGAACAATGCACACGATAGGACGACGTCAGGATTAGCATGCTATCAACGCCCTTTGGCAGTAAACACGGTCATACGACGTCGGGCATGGCATGCCATTATCACATTTGGACAGCACACATGGCTTGACGATGTTGGGCGTGGAAAGTTATCATCGCCCTTGAAAAATGCACACGATAGGACGACGTCAGGCTTGGCATGTTCATATGGACCGTGGGAAGCACACACGGTCGGATGACATCGAACGTCGGATGTTATCATCGACCCTAGAAATCATACACGGTTGAACAACATCGGACGGGGCATGCCATCATTGCCCTAAGACAGCACACACGGTCAGACAATGTTAGGCGTGGCATGACCGCATAGTACTCAGGCACTATACAGGTCAGACTACGACTAGCGTGGCATGCCATCATCGCCCTTTGATAACACACACGATAGGACTATGTCGGGCATGTCATGCCATCATCGTCCTTGGGTAGCGCACATAGTCAGACGACGTTGGGCATGGCATGCCATCATTGGTTTTTGATAGCATACTCGGTTAAACATCATCGGGCGTAATATGCCATCATCGCCCTTAGAATGAGCACAATGTTGGACGATGTTGGGCATGGGATACCATCATCGCCCTTTGGACAATGTACACACGGTCGGACAATGTCAGGCATGCCATGCAATCATCATCGTTGGACTGCATACATGGTGAGACGATGTAGGGAATGACATCTTATCATTACCCTTTGACAGCACACACGGTTGGATGACGTCGAGCATGGAATAGATGATCGACCTTGTATGAACACACACGTCATATGAAGTGGGCGTTAGATTCCACATGTCCTGGGGCATAACATGCGTAAGACGACGTCGGGTCTAGCATGACCACATCGATCATGGTTATCGTGTCCGTAAAAATCTTATATATGATATCTATTATCCCATTGCGTTGTACTTGTCTTTTATTTTTAACTTTATACGGCACGAAGCATATTAACTTTCTAGTTTACGTTTATATTATTCTATATAAATAAAATAATAATAATATTTTATTAAAAAAATAAACAAAATTAAGGAGACAACACACACGGTAGAATAATGTCGAGCGTGGCATTCCATCTTTTCCTTTGGACAAACCACACACAGACTTATGGCGTCGGGCGTGCCATGCTATCATCGCCCTTGGGCAGCTCACATGGTCGGACAACGTTGTGCATGGAATTCCATCAGCACCCTTGAAAAGCAAACACGGCCGGACGATGTCATGCGTGGTATATTAGCATCGCCCTTGAAGAGCATACACGATAAGACGATGTATGATGTGGTATGACATCATCACTCTTGGACATCACACACGATCAAACTACGTCAGACGTTGCATTCCATCATGGCCCTTTATTAGCGACATCGGGCGTGGGATGCTATCATCGCCCTTGGATAGCATACACTGTCGGACGACGTCGAGTGTGGCATGCCATCATTGCCTTTGGAATGAACACACAGTCGAACGACGTCAGGCACGGCATGCCATCATCGCCTTTAGAATGAACACAAGGTCGAACGACGTTTGGCGTGGCATACCATCATACCTTAGGACAGCATACACAAGGTCAAACGATTTCAGGGGTGGAATGCCATCATCACTCTTGGACAGCATACACGGTCGAACGAAGTCGTGTGTGGCATGCAATCATTTTACATTGACAACATCATGATCGGACGACATCAGGCATGGCATGTCATTATCGCCATTACATAACATAGACGGTTAGAAGACATTGGGCGAGGCATGTTATCATAACCTTTGGAAATCACACATGATTGGACGAGATCAATCTTAACATACAATCATCGCCCTTGCAATGCATATATGGTCAGCAGAAGTCGAGCATGACATGCCATCATTACCTTTGGAGAGCACACAACGATGATGACTTCGGGCGTATCATGTCATCATCTCCCTTGTACTACATACGCAATCAAACAATGTCGAGCTTGGCATACCATCATCAACCTTGGACAACACACACGATCGGACGACGTCAGTCATGGCATGTCATTATCGCCATTAGATAACATAGACGATTAGAAGACATTAAGCGATGCATATTATCATAACCCTTGGAAATCACACATGATTGGATGAGGTCAATCTTAACATGCAATCATCGCCCTTGCAATGCATATACGGTTAGCTGAAGTCGGGCGTGACATGCCATCATCTCCTTTGGAGAGAACACAAGGATGATGACGTCAGGCGTAGCATGTCATCATCTCTCTTGTACTGCATACGCAATCAAACAATGTCAAGCTTGGCATACCATCATCGCCCTTGGACAGCACACACGATCGCACTACGTCGGACGTGGCATGCCATCTCACCCTTAGGCAGCACACACGTTTAGACAACATCAGGCATGACATGCCATCATTTCCATTGAAAAATCATAGGGATTGGACGACATCGGGCATTGCATGTTATCGTCGCCCTTGTCCAACACACACAATTTAACCACGCCGGGCGTGGCATGGCCGCTTGGCCATTTGGAAGAACAGACGGTCGGATGACGTCAAGCGTCGAATGCTATCATCGCCTTGGAAAAGCCCCATTCAGCGATCTACATCGAGCGGAGAATGCATTCCATAGTCTTTGGGAAGCACACATCATCGTAGACATCGGGCGTGCATGCCATCATCGCCGTTGTGCAGCATACACGGTCAAATGACGTCATGCGTCGGATTCTATCATTTTGCTTGGGCAGCACATACGGTCGGACAATGCAGGCCTGACGTGCTATCTCGCCCTAAGATAGAACATATGATCGTAATTCGTCAGGCAAAACATGCTATCATTGCCTTTGGACAACACAAACGGACAAACGACTTCGGCCGTGGCATGCCTGGATGGGCCTTAGGGAAGCATAAATGGTTGGACTACGTCGGGATTGACAAGCCATCATCGCCTTTGGGCAGCGCACACCTTCAGATAAAATTGGGTATGGCATGCCCTCATGGTCCTTGGGAAACATATATGGTCGGACGACGTCAAGCGTCCCATGGCATCATCGCCCTTGGGCAACACACACCGTCAGTCGATGTCGGGCGTGGCAATCCATCATTTTCTTTTGGAAGCACACACGGTCGGACGACGTCAAGCGTGGCATGCCATCATAGCCCTTTGAAAGCATACACAATCTAACGACGTCGGGCATGGTATGTCCGCATGTACCTTGCGAAACACACACAGTTTGATGAAATCGGGCGTGGCATGCAATCATCGCCCTTGGGAAGCACGCACGGTAATCCATCATCGCTTTTGGAAAGCACACACGGACGGACGACGTCAGGCGTGGCATGCCATCATCGCCGTTGTACAGCATACACGGTCAAACTACGTCACATGTGGAATGCAATCATTGACCTAGGGAAGAACACAGGGTCGAACGACATCAAGCGTGGCATGCCTTCATCGCCCTTGGAATGCACAAATGGTCAGACGACATCGGGCATGGCATGCTGCATGGGACTTAGGGTGTGCCATGATATCATCACCTTTAGACAATACACACGGAATAACGATATCGGGCGTGGAATGCCCACATGGGTATTGGGCCAGCATAAACGATCAGACTATAGCGGGCGTGACAAGACATCATCTCACTTGGGAAGCACACACGGTCGGATAACATCGGGCTTGGCATGCCTGCATGGTCATTAGGAAGCACATATGGTCGGACGGCGTCGAGCGTCGCATGGCATCATTGCCCTAGGGCTGCACACACCGTCAGACAATGTCAGATGTTGCATGCCATCATCGCCTTAAGGAAGCACACACCTCAGACGACGTCAAGCGTGGCATACCATCATAGCCCTTGGAAAGCATACATGGTCGAACGACATCGGGCGTAACATGTTATCATCTTCCTCAGACAACATATACGATATGAAGATGTCGGGCGTCATATGTCCGCATGAGCCTTGGGAAACACACACGGTCGGATGACATCGTGCGTGGCATGCCATCATCGCCAATGGGCAGCACACACGGTCGTACAACGTCGTGTATGACGTGCCATCATCACTTTTGGAAGCAAACATGATCGAATGACATTAAGTGTTGCATGCTATCATCACCCTTCGAAAGAACCCACGATGGGAATTTACGGAGCGTGGCATGCCATCATCGTCGTTGGACAGCACACACGGGCGGACAATGTCGGGTGTGGCATGCCATCATCTCCCTTGGACAACATACACGGGCGTATGACATCGAAGATGGCATGTTATAATTTCCTTTGGACAGAACACACGGTCGAACGACGTCGAGCTTGGCATGCCGTCATAGCCCTTTGGCAGCACACATCATCGTAGACGTGAGTGTGGCTTGCCATCATCGCCATTGTGCAGCACAAACGGTTGGCCGACATCGGGCGTTGGAATCCATCATTTCCCTTAGGCAGCACACACGATCGGACTACGTCGGGCGTGGCGTGCCATCTCGCCCTAAGACAAAACACATGATCAGACAACGGCAGACGTGACATGCTATCATCACCATTGGACAACACCCACAGACGAACGAGATCGGGCATGGCATGCCCGCATTGGCCTTGGGGAAGCATAGATGGTCGAACTATATTAGGCGTGACAAGCCATTATCGCGCTTGGGCAGCACACACGGTCGGATAACATCGGGCTTGGCATGCCTGCATGGTCCTTGGGAAACACATATGTTATGACAACGTCGAATATCTTATGTCATCATCGCCCTTGGGAAGAACACATCGTCAAACGATGTCGAGCAAGGCATGCCATCATCGCCTTTAGAAATCACACACGCTGGCATGACGTCAGGCGTGTCATGCCATCATAGCCTTGAAAAGCATACACGATTGAACGACGTCAGGCGTGACATGTTATCATTGCCCTTGGACAGAACATATGATTGGACGACGTTAGGCGTCGTATGTCTGCATGTACCTTGGTAAACAAATACAATCTGATGACATAGCATGTGGGAAACACACACGGTCGTACGACGTCCGGCATGACGTGCCATCATCTCTTTATGGGCACCAGACACGCTAGGATGACGTTAAGAATCGCATGTTATCAAAGTCCTTGGAAAGCACGCACGATCGTACTAAGTCGAGCATGGCATGCCATTATCTTCATTGGTCCGAACACATGGAGAACGATATCGGGCTTGGCATGCCCACATGGGCATTGGGCCCGCATATACGATCAGACTATGTCGGGTGTGACAATCCATCATCGTCCTTGGGCAGCACACATTATCGTAGATTTTGGGCGTGGCATGCCATCATCGCCCTTGTGCAGCACAAACGGTCGGATGACGTCAAGCCTTATGTGCCATCATTGCCCTTGGGCAGCACACACGGTCGGACAACGTCAGGCGTGGTATGTTATCATTGCCCTTGGACTGCATACACGGCCGGATGAAGTCAGGCGTAGCAATACGATTATCGCCCTTGTGTAGCACAAACGTTCAGATGACGTCGGGTGTTAGATGCCATCATTGCCCTTGGGCAATACACACGGTCAGACTACGTGATGTGTGGCATGACATCATCAATCATGGTTTCACATCCATAAAAATCTTATATATCTTGTCCATTATCCCATGGTGTTGTACTTGTATTTCATTTTTAACTTAATACGGCACGAAGCACATTACCTTTATAGTTTACATTTATACTATTCTATATAAGTAAAATAAAAATAATATTTTCTTTAAAAAATAGATAAAATTGAGGAGACAACACACACATGGAATTACGTCGAGCGTGGCATGCCATCATTGCCTTTGGACAACACACACAGACTAATGGCGTTGGGCGTGCCATGCCATCGTCGTCCTTGGGCAGCACACATGGGCGGATGACGCTATGTGTGGCATTCCATCAGCACAATTTGAAAGCATACACGGTTGGACGATGTGGGGCATGGCATATTATCATCCTCCTTGAAGAGCATACACTATCAGACGATGTCTGGCGTGGTATGACATCATCGCTCTTGGACATCACACACTGTCGGACGATGTCGAGAGTGGCATGCCATCATTGCCTTTAGAATGAACACACAGTCGAACGACGTCAGGTATGGCATGCCATCATCTCGTTAAGAATGAACACACGGTCGACATCGGGCGTGGTATACCATCATACCCTAGGACAGCATACACAGGGTAAAACGACGTCAGGGGTTGCATGCCATCATCATGCGTGGACATCATACACGGTCAAACAACGTCGGGCGTGGCATGCAATCATCGCCCTTGGATCGTATACACAAACGAACGACGTCGGGCGTGGCATGCTATAATCGCCCTTGAAAGCACCCACGATCAGACTATGTCAGGCATGGCATGCCATCATCACTGTTAGGAGGAACACACGGTCGGAAAATATCGGGCGTGGCATGCACATACTATCATCGTCCTTGGACAACATACACGAGCGTATGACATAGAGCGTGGCATGTTATCATCACCTTTGGACAGATCACACGATCGAACGACGTCGATCATGTAATGCCATCATTGCCCTTGGGCAGCACACATGGTCGGACAATATTGGGCGTGGCGTGCCATCTCGTCCTCAGACTGAACACATGATCAGATGACGTCACGCGTTCCTTGATATCATCGCCTTTGGACAGCACACACGGAAGAACGATATCGGGCATGGCATTCCCACATGGGCATTGGGCCAACATAAACGATCAGACTATGTCAGGAATGACAGGCCATCATCGTCCTTGGGCAGAACAAACAGTCGGATAACATCGGGCTTGGCAAGCCCACATGGTCCTTAGGAAGCACATATGGTCGGACGATGTCGAGCGTCCAATGACATCATTGCCCTAGGGCAGCACACACCGTCAGTCAATGTCAGGTGCGGCATGCCATCATCACCTTTAGGAAGCACACACGGTCAGACGACCTCAGGCGTGGCTTACCATCATAGCCCATGGAAAGCATACAAAGTCTAACGACGTCGAGCGTGATATGTTATCATCGCCCTTGGACAAGACATACTATCAAACGATGTCGGGTGTCGTATGTCCACATGAGCCTTGGGAAACACACACACTCGGATGACATCAGGGTTGTCATGCCATCATCGCTGTTTTGCAGCACACACGGGCGTACGACGTCGGGCGTGGCATGCCATCATCGCCCTTGGACAACATACACGGGCGTACGACATCGAATGTTGCATGTTATCATTGCCTTTTGACAGAACACACGGTCGGACGATGTCGAGCGTTTCATGCCTTCATAGACCTTTAACAGCACACATCATCGTAGACATGGGTGGGGCATGCCATCATCGCCTTTGTGCAGCACATAGTGTCTGCCGATGTAGGGCGTTAGAATCCATCATTGCCCTTGGGCAGCACACACGGTCGGACAACGTCGGGCGTGGCATTCCATATCTCCCTAAGACAGAACACATGATCAGACGACGTCAGGCATGACATGCTATCATCACCTTTGGATAACACCCACAAACGAACGACATCGGGCGTGGCATGCCCGCATCGGCCTTGGAGAGGTATAAATGGTCGGATTATGTCGGGCGTGAAAAGCCATCATCGCCCTTGGGCAGCACACACGGTCGGATAACATCGGGCTTGGCATCCCGCATGGTCCTTGGGAAGCACATATGGTCTGACGACGTCGAGCATCTCATGTCATCATCGCCCTTGGGAAGCACACACCTTTAAACGATGTCAGGCAAGGCATGTCATCATCGCCTTTAGGAAGCACACACGATTGGATGACGTCTGGCGTGGCATTCCATCATTGCCCTTGGAAAGCATACACGATCGAACGACTTTAGCCATGACATGTTATTATTGCCCTTGGACAGTACATATGATCGGACGATGTCAGGCGTCATATGTCCACATGTACCTTGGAAAAACACATACAATCGGATTATATCACCCGTGGGCAACACACACGGACGTACGACGTCGGTCATGACGTGCCATAATCGCTTATGAGCAGCACACACGCTCTGATTATGTCAAGCATTGCATGTTATCATCTCCCTTGGAAATCATGCACGATCGTACTACATCGAGCGGGGCATGCCATCATCACCGTTAGGCATCACACATGGTAGGATGATGTCGAGAGTTGCATGCCATCATCTCCCTTAGACAGCATACACGGGCGTAGGACATCGGCAGTAGCATGTTATCATTGCCTTTGGACAAAACACACGGTCGACCGATGTTGAGCGTGGCATGCCGTCATCGCCATTGGGCATCACACATTATCATAGATGTCGGGCGTGGCATGCCATCATCGCCCTTGTGCAGCACACACGGTCGGACGACGTCGAGCCTTAGATGCCATCATTGCCCTTGGGCAGCACACACGGTCGGACCACGTCGTGTGTGGCATGTTATCATTGCCCTTGGACTGCACACACGGTCGAATGACGTCGGGCATGGCAATATGATTATCGCCCTTGTGCAGCAGACACGCTCAGATGACGTCGGGCGTTAGATGCCATCACTGCCCTTGGGCAGTACACACGGTCAGACTATGTTGGGTGTGGCATGACATCACCGATCACAGTTGTCGCATGAATAAAAATCTTATATATCTTGTCTATTATCCCATCGCATTGTACTTGTCTTTCATTTAAAACTTAATACGGCACAAAGCACATTACCTTTCTAGTTTACATTTATACTATTCTAAATAAATAAAATAAAAATAATATTTTCTTTAAAAAAATAAATAAAATTAAGGAGACAACACACACATCGAATAACATCGAGCGTGGCATGCCATCATTGCCTTTGAACAACACACATAGACTAAATGCGTTGGGCTTTCCATGCCATCGTCGTCCTTGGGAAGCACACATGGGCGGATGACATCATCCATGGCATTCCATCAGCACAATTAGAAAGCATACACAGTCGGACGATGTGGGGCGTGGCATATTAGAATCCTCCTTGAAGAGCATACACGATCAGACGATTTTTGGCGTGGTATGACATCAACGCTCTTAGACATCATACACTGTCAGAAGACGTCGAGTGTGGCATGCCATCATCGCCTTTAGAATGAACACACAGTCGATTGACGTCAGGAATGGCATGCCATCATCGCCTTAAGAAGGAACACACGGTCGAACGACATCAGGCATGGCATACCATCATACCCTAGGACAGCATACACAGGGTAAAACGACGTTAGGGGTTGCATGCCATCATCACGCGTGGACACCATACATAGTCAAACGATGTCGGGCGTGGCATGCAACCATCACTCTTGGACCAAACACAGACGAACGACGTCGGGCATGACATGTGATTATCGTCCTTGGGCAACACATAAGGTCAAATGATGTAGGGCGTGGCATGCTCGCATTATTCTTGGGCAGCACACACGGACGGACAATATCAATCACCGCATGCTTTCATCACCCTCAGAAAGCAAACACGATCGAACTACGTTTTGCGAGGCATGCCATGATTGCCCTTGCAATGCACACACGGTCAGTTCAAGTCGGGCATGACAGGTCATCACCTCCTTTGGAGAGCACACAAGGGTGACGAAGTCAGGCGTAGCATGCCATCATTGCCCTTTTAGTGCATACGCAATCAAAAAATTTCGATCGTAGCATACCATTATCTCCATTGGACAGTACACACGATCGGACTAGGGTCGGGCGTGGCATGCCATCTAACCCTTAGTCAGCACACACAATCATACGACGTCAAGTGTGGCATGCCATCATTGACATTGAAAATCATACAGGAATGGATGACATCAGGCATGGCATGCGTCGCCCTTGTACAGCACACAAGATTTCACCACGTCTGGTGTGGCATGGCCGCTTAGACCTTTAGAAGCACGCACGGTCGGATGACGTCAAGCGTCTCATGCTATCATCGCCCTTGTAAAGAACCCATAACGTACTACATCGAGTGTGGCATGCCATCATCGTTCTTGGGAAGCATACATTATTGTAGACATCGAACGTGGCATGCCATCATTGCCCTTGTGCAGCACACACGGTCGGACGACGTCGGGTGTTAGATTCCATCATTGCCCTTGGGCAGCACGTACGGTCGGACAATGCAGGCGTGACGTGCCATCTCGCCAAAAGACTGAACATATGATCGTACGTCTTCAGGCGTGACATGCTATCATTTCCTTTGAAAAACACACACGGATAAACGACATCGGGCGTGGCATGCCCGCATGGGCCTTAGGGCAGCATAAATGATTGGACAACGTCGGGCATGATAAGCCATCATCAACCTTGGGTAGCACACACCGTCGGATAAAATTGGGCGTGGCATGCCCGCATGGTCCTTGGGAAGCACATATGGTCGGACGATGTCAAGCGTCGCATGGAATCATCGCCCTTTGGCAACACATCTCGTCAGACAATATCGGTCATGGCAATCCATCATTTCCTTTTGCTAGCACACACGGTCGGACGACGTCAGACGTGGCATACCAGCATAGACCTTGGAGATCATACACGTTAGAATGACGTCCAGCAAGGAATGTTATCATCGCCTTGGATAGCACATACGATCGGATAACGTCGGGCGTGGTATTCCCTTGGACAGCTCACACGGTCGGAAAATATTGGGCATGGCGTGCCATCTCGTCCTCAGACTGAACACATGATCGGACGACGTCAGGCGTGCCATGATATCATCGCCTTTGGACAGCACACACAGAAGAACAATATCGGGCGTGGCATGCCCACATGGGCATTGGGCCAACATAAACGATCAAACTATGTCGGGAATGAAAATCCATCATCGCCCTTGGGGAGCACACATGGTCGGATAACATCGGGCTTGGCAAGCCCGCATGGTCCTTAGGAAGCACATATGGTCGTACGACGTCGAGCGACGAATGGCATCATAGCCCTAGGGCAGCACACACCGTCAGACAATGTCAGGTGTGCCACACCACCATCTCCTTTAGGAAGCACACACGGTTAGACGACGTCAGGCGTGGCATAGTATCATAGCCCTTGGAGAGCATACAAGGTCGAACGACGTCGAGCGTGTTATGTTATCATCGCCATTGGACAACACATACGATCTAACGATGTCAGGCGTCGTATGTCCACATGAGCCTTGGGAAACAAACACAGTCGAATGACATCAGGTGTGGCATGCCATCATCGCCCGTGGGCAGCACACACGGTCGTACGACGTCGGGTATGATGTTCTATTATCCCTTTTTGGCAGCTCACACGCTCGGATGATGTCAAGTGTTGCATGCTATCATCTCCCTTGAAAAGAACCTATGATCGGAATTTGTGGGGTGTGGCATGCCATCATTACCCTTGGACAACATACACGGGCGTACGACATCGAATGTGGAATGTTATCATTTCCTTTTGACAGAACACACGGCCGAACGATGTCGAGTGTTTCATGCCTTTATATCCCTTAAACAGCACACAACATCGTAGACGTGAGTGGGGCATGCCATCATCGCCCTTGTGCAGCACACACTGCCGGCCGACGTCGGGTGTTAGAATCCATCATTGCCCTTGGGCAACATACACGGTCGGACAACGTCTGGCGTGCCGTGCCATATCTCCCTAAGACAGAACACATGATCATACGACGCCAGGCATGACATGCTATCATCACCTTTGGATAACACCTACAAACGAACGACATCGGGCGTGGCATGCCTACATCGGCATTGGAGAGGCATAAATGGTCGGACTATGTCGGGCGTGAAAAGCCATCATCGCCCTTGGGCAGCACACACAGTCGGATAACATCGGGCTTGGCATCCCCGCATGGTCCTTGGGAAGAACATATGGTCTAACGACGTTGAGCATCTCATGTCATCATCGCCCTTGGGAAGCACACACCGTCAAACATTGTCGGGCAAGGCATGCCATCATCGGCTTTAGGAAGAACACACGGTTGGATGACGTCAGGCGTGGCATGCCATCATTGTTCTTGGAAAGCATACACTATCGAACGACTTTAGGCATGACATGTTATTATTGCGCTTGGACAGCACATATGATCGGACGACGTCAGGCATGGACAACACACAAAAAAAAAGATGACGTCGGGTGTGGCATGCCATCCTTGCTATTGAAAATCATACAGGATCGGATGGCATCAGGCATGGCACGTTATCGTCACCCTTTTACAGCACACACAATTTAACCACGTCGGGCGTAAAATGGCCGCTTGGCCCTTTTGCAGCACACACGGTTGGATGAGGTCAAGCGTCGCATGCTATCATTGCCCTTGAAAATCAGCCCCAATCGGACTACGTCAAGCGTGGCATGCCATCATCGTCCTTGGGAAGCACACATCATCGTAGACATAAGGCGTTACTTTCCATCATCGTCCTTGTGTAGCACACACGGTCAGACGACGTCGGGCATTAGATTCTATCATTACCCTTAGGCAGCACATAAGTTCGGACAACACAGACGTGACGTGCCATCTCACCCTAAAATAGAACATATGATTGTACGTGGTCAGGCATGACATGATATCATTGCCTTTTGACAACACACACGACAAACAACATCGGTCATGGCATGCCCGCATGATCCATAGAGCAGCATAAACGGTCGAACTACATCGGGTATGACAAGCCATCATCGCCCTTGGGAAGCACACACTGTCGGATAAAATTGGGCGTGGCATGCCCGCATGGTCCTTGGGAAGCACATATGGTCGGACGACATCAAGCGTCGCATGGCATCATAGCCCTTGGGAAACACACATCGTTAGACGATGTCGGGCGTGGCAATCCATTACTTCGTTTTGGAAGCACACACGGTCGGACAACGTCAGGTTTGGCAATCCAGCATAGACCTTGGAGAGCATACACATTAGAATGACGTCAGGCGTGGAATGTTATCATTGCCTTGGATAGCACATATGTTCGGATGACGTCGGGCGTGGTATGTCTGCATGTACCTTGGGAAACACACACGGTCGGATGACATCGGGCGTGTCATTCCATCATCGCCCTTGGGCAGCACACACGCTCATACGACGTCAGGTATGACGTGCCATCATCGCTTTTAGGCAGCACACACGCTCGGATGACATCAAGCGTTGCATGATATCATCGCCCTTGGAAAGGACCCACGATCAGACTACGTCGGGCGTGGCATGATAAAATCAACCTTTAGCAACTCACACGGTCCTATGACATCGAGGTGTGGCATGCCATCATCGCCCTTGGAAACCATACACGGTCGGACGATGTCCGGTGCTACATGTTATCGTCTCCCTTGGATGGCACACACGATCAGACCACGTCAGGCATGGCATGCCACCAAGGCCCTTGGGCAGCACACATGGTCGGACAACGTTTGGTGTGGAATGCCATCATCGCCTTTGGAAGAAAAACACGAACGGATGATGTCGGTCTTGTAGTGTTATCAACTCCCTTGGACAAAACACATTATCGGACCACGTCGGGCGTGGCATGCGTGCATGGTCGATGGGCATCACACACGTTCGAACGACGTCAAGCGTGGCATGCCATCATAGCCTTTGGACAACACAGATGGTCGGACGATGTTGGGCATTAGATGTCATCATTTACCTTGGGCAGCACACACGGTCAGACTACGTGGGGCGTGGAATGCCATCTCTCCCTTGGACAGCACACACGGTCGGACGAGATCGAGCGTGGCATACCATTATCGCCTTTGGACAACACACATGGAGGAACGACGTTGGGTGTGGTATGCCATCATCGCCCTTGGGCAGCACACACGGTCACACGATGTCGGCCGTGGCATGCCATAATCTCCCTTTGAAAGCATACACGGTTAGACGATGTCGGGCATAAAAAGTTATCATCGCACTTGGACAGCACACACGGTCGGACGACGTTGAGCGTGGCATGCCATCATCGCCCTTGGGCATTATACACGATCGGACTATGTCTGGCGTGGCATGCCATCATTGTCCTTCGGCAGCACACACGGTCGGATGATGTTGAGCATGGCATGCCATCATCGCCTTGGACAGAAAACTCAACCGAACTATGTCGGGCATGGCATGCTATCATCTCCCTTGGGCTGGACACACGTTTGAACAACATCGAGCGTGGCATGCCATCATTGCCTTATGACAGCATACTCGAACGGACGATGTCGAGCGTGACATGTTTTCATCGCCCATGGATAGCTCACACTATCGGATGACGTCGGGTGTGGAAAGCTTACATTACCTTAGGGTAGCACACTAGTCGGACGACATCGGCGTAGCATGCCATCATCGCCCTTGTGCAGCACACACGGTCTTGCAAAGTCAAGCATTCCATGCCATCATCAACCTTGGGAAGCACACACGATTAGACGATATCGGGGGTGTCATACCATCATCGCCCTTGGGCAACATACACGGTCGGACTACATTGGGTGGTAAATTTCATTATCTCCCTTGGACAGCATACACGATAGGACAATGTCGGGTCTGGCATTTTATCATCGCCTTTGGACAGAACACACAATCGAACGACGTTGTGCATGGTATGCCCATATGGCCCATGGGCAGCACACTAGTCGGAAGACATGGGGCGTGGCATTCCATAATCGCTTCGAACAAACGATGTCAGGCATGACATTCCATAAAAGACCTTGGACAAAATACACAATCGGGTCATATCAAGAGTAGCATTCCATCATTGCCCTTTAGGAAGCACACACGGTCGGATGACGTTAGGCGTGGCATGCCATCATAGCCCTTGGAAAGCATACAGGATTGAACGACGTAAGGCGTGACATGTTATCATTGCCCTTGGACAGAACATATGATTGGACGACGACAGGCATCGTATGTCTGTATGTACCTTGGGAAAGACATACAATCGGATGACATTGCCTCTGGGAAACACACACTGTTGTACGACGTCGGGCATGAGGTGGGATCATTCCTTTTGGGCAGCACACATGCTCTGATGACGTCAAGCATCGCATGTTATCATCGCCCTTGGAAACCACGCATGATCGTACTACGTCGAGCATGGCATGACATTATCGCCATTGGACAGAACACATGATCGGACGACATCAGACGTGTCATGATATCATCGCCTTTGGACAACACACATTGAAGAACGATATCGGGCGTGGCATGCCCACATGGGCATTGGGCTAGCATAAACGAGTAGACTATGTCGGGCGTGACAAGCCATCATCTCCCTTGGGCAGCACACATTATCATAGATGTCAAGCGTGGCATGCCATCATTGCCCTGGTGCAGCACACACGGTCGAACGACATCGAGCCTTAGATGCCATCATTGCCCTTGGGCAGTACACACGGTCGGACAACGTCAGGTGTGGAATGCTATCATTGCCGTTGGACTGCATACATAATCGGATGAAGTCGGGCGTAGCAATATGATTATCGCCCTTATTTATCACACATGCTCAGATGATGTCAGGCATTAGATGCCATCATTGCCCTTGGGCAATACACACGGTCAGACTACGTCATATGTAGCATGACATCATCGATCATGGTTGTCGCATCCATAAAAATGTTATATATCTTGTCTATTATCCCATCACATTGTACTTGTCTTTCATTTTTAACTTAATACGGCACAAAGCACATTGCCTTTCTAGTTTACATCTATACAATTCTATATAAATAAAATAAAAATAATATTTCCTTCAAAAAATAAATAAAATTAAGGAGACACAACACACATCGAATAACGTCGAGCGTGGCATGCCATCATTGCTTTTGGACAACACACACAAACTAATGGTGTTGGGCGTTCCACGCCATCGTTGGCCATTGGGCAGCTCACATGGTTGGATGACGTCTTGCGTGGCATTTTATCAGCACAATTAGAAAGCATACACGGTCAGATGATGTGGGGCGTGGCATATTAGCATTCTTCTTGAAGAGCATACACGAGCGTGGCATGCCATAATCGCCTTTGGAATGAACACACAGTCGAAAGACATCGGGCGTAGCATATAATAATACACAGTCGAACGACGTCAGGAATGGCATGCCATCATCGCCTTTAGAATGAACACTCGGTCGAACGACAACGGGCGTAGCATACCATCATACCCTAGGACAACATACACAGGGTCAAACGACGTCAGGGGTGGCATGTCATCATCACTCTTGGACACCATACATGGTAAAACAACGTCGGGCATGGCATGCAATCATCGCCCTTGGTCCGCACACACAGATGAATGACGTCGGGCATGACATGTGATTATCGCCCTTGGATAACACATAAGGTCAGATGATGTCGGGCGTTGCATGCTTGCATGTTCCTTGTGCAGCACACACGGACGGACGATATCAATCATCACAGGCCATGATCGAACTATATTTGGCGAGGCATGCCATCATTGCCCTTGGAAAGCACACATGGTCGGACAACGTTTAGCCTGGAATGCCATCATCGCCTTTGGAAATAAAACACGAACGAACGATGTCAGTCTTTCAATGTTATCATCTCCCTTGGACAACAAACATTATCGGACCATGTCGAGCGCGCATGGTCGATGGGAATCACACACGGTCGGACGACGTCAAGCCTGGCATACCATCATAGCCTTTGGACACCACAGATTGTCGGACGATGTTGGGCATTGGATGTCATCATTTTCCTTGAGTAGCACACACGATCGGACTACGTGGGGCATGGCATTCAATCTCGCTCTTGGAGAGCACACACGGTCGGATGAGATCGAGCGTGGAGTACCATTATAGACTTAAGACAACACACATGGTTGAACGACGTTAGGAGTGGTATTCCATCATCGCCCTTTGGCAGCATACACGGTCACACGACGTCGGGCGTGGCATGGCATAATCTCCCTTTGAAAGCATACACAGTTAGACGACGTCGCGCGTAACAAGTTATCATCGCACTTGGACAGCACGCACGGTCGGACGACGTTGAGCGTGACATGTTATAATAACCCTTGGTAATCACACACGATTGGACGACGTCAATCTTGACATGCCATCATCGCCCTTGGACCGCACACATAGACAAACAACGTCGGGCATGACATGTGATTATCGCCCTCGGACAGCACACACGATCGAACTACGTTTGGCGAGGCATGCCATCATTTCCCTTGCAATGTACACACGGTCAGTTGAAGGCGGGCGTGACATGCCATCATCTCTTTTGGAGATCACACAAGGATGGTGACGTCAGGCGTAGCATGCCATCATCACCCTTGTACTTCATACACAATCAAACAATGTCGAGCGTGGCATACTATCATCGCCCTTGAACAACGCACAAAATCAGACGATGTCGGGTGTGGCATGCCATCATTGCTTTTGAAAATCATACAGGATCGGACGACATCGGTCATGGCATGTTATCGTCACCCTTTTACAGCACACACAATTTAACTACATCGGGCGTAACATGGCCGCTTGTCCCTTTGGCAGCTCACACAGTTGGATGACGTCAAGCATCGCATGCTATCTTTGCCCTTGAAAAGCACCCCCAATCGGACTACATCGTGTGTGACATTCTATCATCGTCCTTGGGAAGCACACATCATCGAAGACATTGGGCGTGGCTTGCCATCATCGTCCTTGTGTAGCACACACGCTCAGACGACGTCGCGCATTAGATTCCATCATTACCCTTGGGCAGCACATAAGGTCGCACAATGCAGACGTGACGTGCCATCTCACCCTAAGATAGAACATATGATTGTACGTCGTCAGGCATGAAATGCTATCATTGCCTTTGGACAACACACACGAACAAACGACATCGGGCTTGGCATGCCCGCATGAGCCTTAGGGCAGCATAAACGGTCGGACTACATCGGGCATGACAAGCCATCATCGCCCTTAGAAAGCAAACACCGTCGGATAAAATTGGGCGTGGCATGCCCGCATGATGCTTGGGAAACACATATGTTCAGACGACATCAAGCTTCGCATGGCATCATCGCCCTTTGGCAACACACACCGTCAGACGATATCGGTCATGGCAATTCATCATTTCCTTTTTCTAGCACACACAGTCCGACGACGTCATGCATGGCATACCAGCATAGACCTTGGAGATCATACACGTTAGAATGACGTCAAGCGTGGAGTATTATCATAGCCTTGGATAGCACATATGATCGGATAACTTCGGGCATGATATGTCCGCATGTACCTTGGGAAACACACATGATCGGATGACATCGGGCGTGTCATGCCATCATCGCCCTTGGGCAGCACACACAGTCGTATTACGTCGGGTATAACGTTCCATCATCGCTTTTGGGCAGCACACACGCTTGGATGACATCAAGCGTCGCATGATATCATCGCCCTTTGAATGCACCCATGATCAGACTATGTCGGGCATGGCATGATTATAAAGAATGAACTTAGATAGGAAACTCACACAGTCGTATTTATGAACATCGGGGGGTGTCATGCCATCATCGCCTTCGAACATACACGGTCGGGACGATGGCCGGACGTTACATGTTATCGTCTCCCTTGTAAACACACCCGATTAGACCAGACGTCAGGTTGGCATGCCACCAGGGCCCTTGGGAAATATACATGGGTGGACAAACTTTTGGTTGTGGAATGCCATCATCGCCTTTGAGCAAAAAACGACCGGATGATGTTCGGTTTCTTAGATGTTATCATTCGCCCTTTGACAAACACATATTGGACCACGTTGGGCATGGCAGGCGCGCGGATGGTCGATGGGCATCACACACGGTTCAATACGACGTTCAAGCGTGGGCATCCCATAAAGGACTTTCCCCCCCCCGACTACACAGATGGTCGGATTATGGTGGGCATTAATGTCATCATTTACCTTGGGCAGCATTTTCACGGTCAGACTGCGTGGGGGGGCGTGGAATGCCATTCCTACCATTTGAAAGCCAAAGGTGTCGGACGATGCGGGCAATAAAAAGTTATTATCGCACTTGGACAACACACATAGTCGGACGACGTTGAGCGTGGTATGTAATTATCGCCCTTGGGCTTTAAACACGATCGGACTATGTTTGGCGTGGCAATGCCATCATTGTCCTTCGACAGCACACACATTTGGATGATGTTGAGCATGGCATGCCATCATCGCCTTGGACAGGAAACTCGACCAGACTACGTCGGGCGTGGCATGATATCATCTCCCTTGGGCTGGACACACGTTTGAACAACGTCGAGCATGGCATGCCATCATTTCCCTATGACAACATACTCGATCAGACGACGTCGGGCGTGGCATGTTTTCATCGCCCTTGGACAACACACATTATCAGATGACGTCGGGTGAGGAAAGCTTACATTACCTTTGGGTAGCACACCAGTCGGACGACATCGGGCGTAGCATGCCATCATCGCCCTTGTGCAGCACACATGGTTTGGCAAAGTCGAGCATTGATATACCGTGGTTTCACCGTATCATTAATACTTTTTCTTTAAGTTTAGTGTGTCCAAAATCCTTGTGTGCAATTTTTATATAGTTATCTTTGTTTTGTAGGCACTTGTCCAAAGCCAAATTATGCAGAGATTTGGACGAAAGAAATGCAGAAGAGACCACCTACAGAGCTGGACGGTCCATCGTGATTCTGTGACAGGTACAGTAGGCTGGCAGGGTAGAGAAGCTGAGGAGGGGAAGATGGGGAAGTCTGACCAAGTGTGGGATTACGGAGCTTGCGGGACGGTCAGTCATGGGCTATGACGGTGGTCCAATTCTGCAGGTGCGTCGTGGAGTTCAGAGAAGGATCTCAGTACCCAGATTCCAAGAGTTGAAGTAGTATTTTGACAATGAGACCTTGCGAGGGACCGTTGTGCCTATGACGGTACCGTAATACTTGCCGTCAAGAGGAATTAAGGATAGCAGTAGAAGAAAGGGCACAAGTATGGGACGTCATCCGTCAAATGGGTCCTGACCCAGCCGCGTTGTGGCAGATTTCCAAGCAGCAATTAGAATTTCTTGGGTAATTAGGTTTTAATTGTTTATACAAAAGTTCTAAAAAACCGCGTTTTTGAGGTGTAGACACAAGATAGTAGGACACAAGATAGTTAGACATCTATTATTAGACCTCTTGGTATTAGGTTAGACGTTCGGATTATCATTGATGCAAGTTATTTTTGGTTTGATTAATCAAGCAAACTTTTGGATTCTTTGATTCTTCTCATTGAAGTAAAGTACATTTTTTCTTTTTTTTTGAAGTCTTATTTGATATATTTCAATATTGTGTTTATGGATATGAGTAACTAAACTCCATAACTAGGGTTGTGCGGAAACATAAGGCAAATAATGAGATAAACTAGCTTTAAAATAAAATAACAATTCTAGAAATAAGTTGCTTTGCATGTCTAAAATTACTTTCGCTTAGAAGTCCTTTTTTAAACGGTATATGATCAACGTTAGAACTCGCCTTAATGTACTCTGGCCGGGACAAGGAGGTAGATAAATAGGGCCAAAAAGAATTATTAACATTTAGATTGAGTTATACTATCTAATAGGTAGTATTGATTTGTTTATGAGCGGTAATAACTTGTCCAAAATCGAATACGATGGTTAATATGAGGGTAAAGATAAGGGTTAGGAAGCAAAACATGTAGCCGGACCAGGTACGGAGTGAGATTTTTAGATGCCGGACCAAGAATTTAGAAATGACAAACTTATCATTTTGCATGCAAGATACTCGGAAAGCATGTTTATAGTTAGAATTATCCAAGTTATGAATGTGGGGGAACACGTAAACCCTAGTACTTTGATTAATTGATTAAAAATCCACTTTCAAAACGTTAAGTGTCTCTTTCAATTTCATTAGTTATTGATTTTTACTCATTATGAAATACAAAAACCCCCCTTTTATGTTTTACTTATAAGGAAGTCATCAACCGAACATAGTAATAACAAGTTGAAGTTAAGTCTAGACTATTTTTCCTCATGGGAACGGATCCCAACCCTCACTATTGGGGTTTTACTTGACGACGACACTTTACTTGCTTATATGAGAATTAAGTTTGAGCGTATCAAATTTTGATGCCGCTGCCGGGATTATAGCTTTGATTAACTTGAACTTATTACTATAGTTTAGATGATATTTTCTTGATTTTACTTTATGTTTATGTTTTTGATTTCTTTCAGAAACCAGCCTCCTTGTATTGCCAAAATACAGGAGAGGGAAGGATGAACTGTTGTTTCCCTTACGATCACGAGTTTTTTAGGGTTAGAGCATACACGCGGAAAATATGAATCGATTGGGGAATAAAGATGAGGATCCAAACCAGGAACATCCCAGCTACGGTTGATGTTCATGGTCAAATGGTACACGATGCTACGGTTGAAAATCAAACGAGAGGGGACAGAATTCCCGCTTCAAGCGCCCCACAAAGCATAATACAGAGGCTATGATAACATAACAGATTCGGATGGGCCATTTTTGCTTCCGTACCCACGGCCCACACTTTTGTGGTACTATAGTCTGATTGCAAGCTGCTTCACTGCCAGAGGTGTGTTTTCAGGGGTACTATTCTGAGGATCCACATGCCATTATATCTAAGGTAAGCAAAGAGTGGAGTTGTGTAAAAGGGTGTGGGGGAGCGCTGCCATGTTTGGGGATCTAGATTTTTTTGGGGTTAAAAAAAATGGGCTCAGAGCGTTTCCTCTCTCCATGACGGGAGGGAGAGGCTACTATTTGGTTCTAACGAGCTCCCATACAATCAATCTTAATTGGAATCAGACTGAGGGATTGTCTTCTAGCACGCTCTATGCCGCGTCTCCAGAACTAAACCACAAAGATATAGAGTGAATAACTTGTGGCACTACCACGGAGTAGTTAGTAGTCTTGGGATTAGATCAACTCATTCTTGAGAGTGTTCCAAATCACCGTATAGATGATGAGTCACTTAAAAGAATACTTCTACGACGGACAGATGATAACAACAAAAGCGGGGTATTCTTGGACACTATCGCAGGGGGATCTTATGGGAATGTGTCCTTATGATGAGATCGCTTGAAAAATTATGGAAAAAAATCTCTCAGAATAAACAAAGCTTGGAGTACTAGAAAGTCTGATACAGGGGAGAAAAGAAGAAGAGAAGAAAAACACCTTTTGCAGTGACCGTGCAGTCACACCCAGCCACATATGAGATTCGTTGATGTGAAGCAATGGCTCAAATGAGAACTAAGCTTGGGGTGGTAATTAACACATGTCACGGGGTCAGAAAAGATTAATACAAGTTCAACTACTTGGCTAAACCACACCTCCCAAATGATGAGTGTATTATGAGGAGGGATATATGCGTAAGTAAATGACCAGATGGGGTAGTTTCCGACCACACCGCCCAAGGCCAAATCAGGATTAATGTGTGTCTAAGGTCAAGGGAACCAAGGTCGAGATCTATGGTACCTACACTTGTGAGGTCATTCGGTCGATATGGAAACTAACAATCGCGAAGACAAACTTCAATAGGGGGTAAACTAGTCGGGAATAGGAAACGACAGGAATGGACCCTATGTTCCTCAAAATCGTGAAGTTATCCTAGGGATGGTGGAGGTAGTATGCGCGAGTTGAGGATACGTGCATAAATGGAGAGGGAGGATCATGATAGTGTGAGCACAATAAAGAGTGAGAAAGGATTTTTAGCGGGATTGGGCAAAAGTTGATACCCTGCAATATTAATGAAGAACTTGAGTTACTTGGCCCAATTATCTGCAAACTGTTGAACACACGCACAAACGGGGGAACTCTTCCTAGCAACACTGTCAAAATCCGAAAAATGATGGAAATTGATTGGCAATTACTACTCGCGGGTGTAAGCAACCATGACCACCTATGCATCTGATGAGAAAGGTTGACAACAAAATATGATAAAGTGGTAGAAGTTGATTTGCTGGACTTAGGAGGATAAAACACTTGCAAAAGATGCTGAAGTGCCAAAGGTAACTCCTTATTCCTAGGACCACCCCCCCATTCCTCAAAGAATATGAAAAGGACGAGGATGGAAAAATCGGTCGTTTATAACAATGTTGAATGAAGCAAAACTTTATATCAAACAAAAATGTCCCTTTGGTATAGATAGAAGATTTAGACAAATGCCCGGTCGGTTACGCCAAATGTATGAAAGATATGGTCAACCAAAAGAAAAGATCGGTTCACTTTTGAGAATGATAATAGAATGCAGCATTGTAGGCTATTGCTACAAGTATCTCTGGTCCAAAAAGAAGAAGATTGGTTGCGTTCACATTCCTTGTACAATCGGTTTGCCTTATTACATTTTGCGAAAGCATTATGTGATCTGGGGGCAAGAATAAATCTCATGACCCTCTTGATTTAGAGAAGTGGGTGGGTGGACCCAAAGCCCCACTGCATTGCGGCTATGATGCATGATGAACAGTTTTATTTTTTTAAAACGGACCTATAGGGATACTCGACAATGTGCTCGTAAAAGTGGAGCATTCATATTTTCCCGCTAGAATTGTTATTCTGATCGTGAGGTTCTATTTTGAAGTGCCCATTATGCTTGGGAGGCCATTCCTTGTCTACGGGAAGAGCATTAGTAGAATGGAAAAGGGGCAGGGCAGATGAAATTTCGGGTTGAACAATTTGAGGAGAGTGACTGTAATTTGGTTGTAGTCCATGAGGCAGAGTGGGTGGTGTCCAATTGGACTGTCGATATCCTACAACATGGTGAAGCCATCGAGACACAAATAGGAAGAAGAACGTCTAGTGTAGAAGCATTAACGACGGAAAGAACTTTGATATTGATTCATTGAAGAGTCATGAGTCATTAGTCGCGGCTCTTGACCGAGGTGATGTAGGTTTAAACCGAAGAAGAAATTGATCTTGATATGAAAAATCGGGAGCCCCACCCGGCGAAACCATCGATAAGAGGAGGGCTCTACAAGGTGAATTAAAAAGCTCTCCACCTCACTCTTAGGTATGAATTCTAGGAGAAATGGTTTTGACACTTGCTGGTATCCATTGCATCAGACCTGGATGACAACATGTTCAAAGTTGGTGAAGGTACTAAAAAGGTTCAAAAGAGCTATTGGGTGGACTATTGCGATCTTATTGGGATCACTCCTGGTATTTTTCTCTCATAAAATACAAACTCCTGCCTGATCAAAAGCGAGTTTGAGAACCAGAGACGCTTGTCCTCCTGGCAAGAGGTGTGAAGAAGTTAAATCAATCAAGTGGTTGGATGCCGGGGAAGGTAAATCTATCAAATCGCCGATAGCATGTGGGGGTATGCCCGGTCCGGTTCAGTGTGTACCTAAGTAAAGGGGGAAGACGTGGTCCCCAACGAAAGAAGAACTTGTTCCAATGAGACCGGTTACTGGATGGAGGGTGGGATGGATATATCGTAAACGAACTCATCGTACTGAGAAAGACCATTTTATCTATGCCTTCATGGATCAGATGTTGGATAGACATGGTGGAAGGAAAAGGGTCGTATTGTTTCTGATGGGGTTATCGGGGTATAAATCAATGTTCTATTACACAATGAAGATCAAGAGAAAACCACCTGCACTTGGCCATTATTGGGGACCTTGCTTTCAAAGAAAGAGGAAAAACAACTTCACTTGTCCATATGGGACTGGCTTTCAGAAGAATTGTCGTCGTTTGGGTTGTGCCAATGCACCCGCAAACCTTTCGCGTGTATGAGGCAATATTTTCGACATGGGGGAGGGATCTATAGAAGTTTTTATGGATGCTTTTTCTTTGGGCGGTGATTCATTCGGAGCGTGTTCTTGGGACCAATTGTATCTGATGGTTCTAAGAGATGTGAAAGGGACTGCAATTTTAGTACTAAATGGGAAAAAAAAGTGTCATTTCAGGAGTGATTGAAAGAGGGATTATGTGGGGTCATCGCCCATTTTCAGTAAAAGGCTCATCCATCGTGGTTGATGCGAGCTAAAGTCGAGGTAATAGAGAGACTACCCCCTCAATATTGTGAAGTCGGTGTGAGAAGCTTTTTTGGGGCATGCAAGGGTGTTACCAAAGATGCATCAAAGACTTTTCAAAGATTGCACACCCAGTGTGCAAACTGCTGGAGAAAGATTGTGGAATTTTTTTTTGAGGAATCTTGTTCTTAAGGCATCGGGAACTAAAAGAAAAAATTTGTATCTGCCGCATCATTATTCACCAGAGACTGGGAACAGTCCATATGAGCGGTACTGTGCAATGATAGTGGGGTGGCTCTTGGGGTATTGTGTCAGGGACAGAGAAAAACATAAGCCTTCACCCCATCTACTATCTAGTAAAGCCTAAAAAAGCTCAGAAGAACTAACAGTGACCAGCGACAAGATACTTCTAGTAGTTAGTGTTTGCTTTGAGAACTTTGCTCCTATTTGCTAGGTTACTTAGAGTTATAGGGCATAATGACCACTCAGCACTGAGATACTGGATGCCAAAGAAGGATGCAAATCCTAGGCGTTATTCGTTGGGTATTACGATTTACAAGAATTTCTGACTTGAAGTGATGGATAAGAAAAGGAACTGAAAACCAAGTTGCTGATCACTTATCTCGTCTCGACGATGAAGCGATGAGAGAGTTAGGGGAGATAAGACTGTACATTGGATGAGACTTTCCCCGATAAATGTAATAGCTGCTTTCACAAGACTTGATCCCATGGTTCGCAGATTTTGCGAACTATATGTCTAGTGATATTGTTCCACAGATTGTTCCTTTAATCAAAGAAAGAAAACAAGTTCATGTTAGATGTAAGAAGTACTTTGGGATGAACATGATTTTATAGGAGTTGTGCCGACGGGATTATTCGGCGTTGTGTGCCGAATGTGGATGTGAAGTGTGTGTTGGGAGGCATGCCATGTCCTCACCGTTGGTGGACATCATAGAGTGGTATCGAACATCCTCTTAAGATTTACAATGTGGTACTATGGCCAACTCTCAACAAGAGCTCATGGGTTGATAAAGCATTGTTGACGATTAGATGCCAATGAGATGGCGGTTTTATTTCAAGAAAGAAGAGACTCCCTCTAAACCCAATTCATGTTGATTGTTATTGATGTCTGGGGTATGACTTTTATGGCCTTTCGTGAGTTCTCATGGGATGAAGTACATTCTAGTAGCAGCAGTGATTATGTATCTAAATGGGTCGAAGCCTAGCCCTAGCCAAACAATGAAGGGAAGAGTGTCACTGCAGTTGAAAAAAGAATAATTCTCTCGTTTTGGCACCCCAGGGGCCATATAGTGAGGGGGCTCCCCACTTCTGCAACAGATTATTTCAAGGGGGTTATTGGAGAAATATAGGGTTCGCCTAGGTGGCCATCTTTAACCACCCCCTCCAACTAAGTGGGCAAGTTGAAGTGTCCGAATCGAGAGACAAAACAGATATTGTCCCAAACACTGCTCTTCCCCACAATACCCCTCTTTGACACAACAAACCGAAAGGTTAGAATCTTGCAATGTGCCCCACCCAGGTAGAGCCTAGACAAGAACCCTTCCCCTTCTCTAAGACGCCATAGTTGTGATCGCTGCCACGTCACCGTAAGCCCCAGTCACCTCAGGGATTGGTCTTTTTTTTTTTTTTTTGTTCGTTTTTCTTTCCTTTTTTTTTTTGCGCTTTGATACTGCCTTGGGTCCTACCGGACAGCATAAAGACTCCCATGGTATGTATCCATACCAACTGTATATGGGAAAGGCTTGTTCATCTTCCGATTTGAGTTTAGGCATCAAGCCATGTTGGCTATTAAAAAGTTTATAAAAATTGATTGGAAGAGCGAAGCTGCCAGAAGCAACGGTTAAAGGGTTGAATGAACTTGATGAATTTCGCCGGTAAACCCTATGAAAGATCAGCCCTTACAAGAAAAAGAAAGATAAAAGACAGTACCATGAAAACCAAATTGAAAAACGGGAGTTTTATGGTCGGGGGATTTGGTGGGGGATTGGTGCTTATCCAACTATTCCAGCAAACTCAAGTCCAAATGGACTGGTCCTACCGGTACCCAAACTATTCCCTCATGGACAGTGAGTTGGAAAACAAGGAGGAGGGTGGGCGGTTCAAGGTGAATGGAAAGCGCATAAAAAAAATCTACTCGGACATGCTGAATCGGCGAATGAAGTGATCGAGGCATACCATCTGATCTGGAAAGTATGAGTAAGAGAATCAAGTGGCCCAAGTCGTGCCGCGACATTTTAATAAGGCGCTTGGTTGGGAGGGCAACCAATGTCTTGGTCGTTTTTTTTAGTAGTAAGGATAACATTTTTTTAATACTGGATTTAAATTCACAGGCACTAAACAGGAAATTCGGCATAAAACGACTCCACCAAAAAAAGAAGCCCACGACGGATATATCGAGAGAACGTTGGCATTCGCCGTACCGTCATATGCATCTGTTCCCAGGGACGTCTTTCTGCTATTTTGAATAGGGCACACACGACGGAACCTAGCAGGTCATCACACCTGCGGCGAAAACCATCGTCAGGGATAAAGGCACGGATAGATTCTACCCGACCGCACCCCGGCTTGACCCTGTTCAAAAAAATTCGACCCGTTGATGCTCCCCACCCCCTCCAGTATTTCACCCCAGGACGGCCGCAGGAAGCGCCAAGCACCCGGCGAGGGGCACGCAGAGCACCACCACGGAGCATGACACCCACCTTCTCCAAAGCCTTCACCGAACATTATCATTAATAGGCGGAGCTGTACTGTAGGTGTCTAACTTCACCGGGAGACTTTTGATCGTTTTTTCTCCATTCTACGGATGTGGTCTCTAATTTAGATACTATCTTGCATTTTTGTTACTAGTTCGTATTAAGACTTAGTTCCTCTAGTATTTGTTTACCTTTATAAGGGATTCTGCCTGCCCTCGGTTACTAATGTTCGAAATTAAATGTTACACCCTAGACATAGGTGCTTTTGCATTGTTAGTTCCTAGGGTAGTTGGGATAGACACATATAGGTCCCATACACTACAGGCCCATGTGGGTTCATCGGGGATGATGGGGTACCCCTAGTTCACACAGCTATTTAGACATTGAGACCCCGATGACGACCGTCGCACACACGAGGACCGTCGTAGGCAGCCATTCCAAAAAGCCCTAGCAGCTGTCCAACGACACATGTGAAGGGACCATTGTCCACGACAGTCCGTCTGCTAACGTATTGGTTGTCAGAGACCCTGATTCTAAGCGCGGTCTTCACTTTTTCAATGTGTCATCCAACGGAGGGGACATGTGACGGGACGTAGTACCCACGACGGTCCGTTGCACGATCGTTAAGATGGGCAGAGACCCACTCACTAAGGGTCTCTCAATTTGATAAGTTGTCAGTACGAACGGACCGTAATACCACGACTGTCCCGTCCTGCGACGACTGTCATGATGCGTCTGAGGGGAACCCCTCGGCCTAAGGGTCTCCCAACATTTTCAAAAGTGGCCTACGACGGACCGTTGTACCCACAATGGTTGTCCGCACGACTAGCATGATGGTCAGAGAACCCCTATGGCAGGTGTCTCCCAACATTTTCTAGTGTCCTACGGACGGAACACTTACGACGCGACTATCATACCCACGAGGGTCCGTCCTACGACTGTCATGATGTCAGAGGAACCTCCTCAGGGTTCTTTATAATACATAGACAAAGCTAACACGACCGGACCTCATGACGGTTGTCTTAGCCAGTACGAGCCCTTATCTGGCCCATCGTGTGATACAGTTTCAATATTAGTAAAACACTATTTCAACGTTTATGTCCGTATGGGATTGACTCATTAGTTTGTTATACCACAATATACTAATATTGATCTTTAAGGTACCTCTACTATGGAACCTAAGCAAGAATACAAAAAAAGAGACAAAGCTAAGCCCCTACACCTCCACCAACTACTCATCGCCCTCCTTTTTCACCGCCGCTCAAGTCGTCTATCATTCATTGCCCCACTGACGCGGGCGATAAGTCTTGTCGCTCCTATGGCCCGCCATGGTCATCGGTTATGATGATGAGCGTGACCATTAGTAAGTGCCCTCAGGCACTTCCGCCCCCTTCCCGTGCGGCACGTGCCCCTAGAGCTACACCAAGATCGTAGCGTTTGGCGTAGTCACTGCCTCCCCAGTCTTATTTTATAGGAGCGGCCACTGACGGCACACCCTCTGGGGGCCACAAAGAGGAAGGAGCGTCTGGCTCTTAGGGTAGTCATGGATCCGAGGAAACGTCTGGCTCTCGCAAGGTTCCCGCACCACCAGCGATGCGTCGGCCTCGTACTGAGGAGACTGACAGTTCAGACTCTAAATCCGGGGCACCAGTTCAGGTTCCCACCCCAGACGCTGACCAGCAAACCGGAGGTGTGTCGACGACCGTTTTAAAGTTATTCAATGCAAGTTCTCAACGATAAAGGAGTGGAGTGATGACTTGAACACTCACCTTGAGAGCGGGCGGGGGGTACTACAGGGAGCCTCCTTCCCCGATGCCTAAGAGCCGACATCTCTTCACCCGCATCATTTGGATAACGTTGACAACAAGTATGTTGGGACGATTACAATGAGGAGATGGTCGAGAGTTCTCGCATCCTACGTTAGCGACTACCGATAACAGATCAATAGCGGCATGTCACGCTAAACAGGCCCCCCATTGGAGTAAGGTTCGAGTCGAGAGCGTCAGGTTGACATTTCCCTTTGCCCACCATCCGCGTAGTTCCTATGATGGAGAGTGGTTGCAGAGGCTACTCGGACCCCAGCACTCCGAGTGTTAACTACGCTGGCAGATAGTGAAGGATGGACAGTTCCTGCGTGAGAGCCCGGCACTAAGAAGACCACCAAGAGGGGTGGCCCTGCACCTGTCAGTTAGAAGAGAGTAGGGGTGGCGATGGGGTCACCTGAAGCCGAAGGGGGCCATCAATACGCCAACCTCACATGCACTAGCAAAGTTCTTGTGGATGCTGTCTTGTCATGCCTCTCACCCAAAGCTGCTGAACAACATCGTTAATGGATCATCGCAGTGTGAGGATGGCGTTGATAGTTGGTCGAGGGTAGACTGCATGGATTATCCAGGCAAGTCTCATGCACGATAGGGCATTTCAAGGTACCACCACCTACCCCTTTCCGGGCATGATCTTGCCCTTTGCAGGTCCCGCAGGTTTGCCCAATGATGGCACATAGATGAGTTTGAAGACCACGCAGGGGTACAGTTGACGTTGGCCTCATAAGAGACGAGGCCAATGAGTGGGCTCCACGCAGAGGGCCCGTCAAGAGCTTGCCCCAACTTGCTGATGATCTTGCGGCTACGAGTTAGACAGGCCACCGAACAGCGACACAGGGATCCGACACTACGCCGGGAGTCTATACAGGTAGAGTAGCACAGCCACGAGTCCTTCGCACAGCCCCTCTACCGTACTGGTACCGCTTGCTAGGGTCCAAAAAAACTATAGGCACAAATGGCACCCTTCTGGCACCATATTCAGCCTGGATGCAGAAAGTCGATTACAGAGTCTGAAAGACGAGTCTAGAGTGAAAGAGCAGCAGTTTACAGAGCGGAAGATGCTTAGGTCAACCAGCGTTGTGGACTCATTTGGGAGTTGAGAGTGTTAGCCCGACCTTAGCCCCCCAAAGGATGTGGCGAAACGCTTCAGGGCGTCGATAGTCTTCGTGAGACATCGACACGATCCTAGCGCGCAAAGCGTGCGGAGTTGAGGGCCCCTTCTGTCGAGCCGCTGAGGGATACAGTGCTATGAGGCCCTGTTTACTACTCAAAAACATCCACCACATCCCCTAGAGGAGAGTGCCAAGAGGCGTAGAGGACGAGGCAGAGAATGAGGCGCGAGCAAGGAAGAAGGAGGCCGCGAGATGAAGGCTGCACGGAGAGCCTCATCGTGTGACGAGGCGGCGGCTACCAGATGAGAGCGTCAGAGAGTTTAGCGGCTGGGGCGTCTAGATACCCCACTGTAGATATAGCTGGCGGCACTAATGATGTGCGGTCGGCTGGTGCTCGAGGACATCACTGAGGGTGTCCAGATTGCAGCGGACGTGCTACACTAAACTTCTCCCTCCTCTTACTCGCGTTCTGGGGAACGCGGACCCACATCTTGCTGATCGACGTGTGCTTGTGCCATAGGTTTTTGATCCACCTACACTCTGTATTTACCATTTAACATGTGGGACAATTGCATGCTTCTTTGTGTTGGGGGGGTGGGGGTAAATGGATAGTGAGGTTCGGGTGAAGTTGAGTAGCCAATTCACTAGCCTCTTTTGGGGTTTTCTTGCCTGTGTTCTTTTCCCCAAAAAGACTGATTACTTTTTCTGTTGACCGGCATGTGTTTTTATCTTTTGTACATATTTATCTAGAGCATGATGGCTAAAAATTATATTCTGATAAACGGGAAATAATGCATGTTACTAGGCATCGTAACTGATAATTGGTGGCCTCTTAAGCATGAAATAGATGTAACCACATTGCATTACTAAGTCTTAAATCGAACTAGGTGTCATACAATCTGTATATGATGAGAGTCAAGTGAGTGTGCAGGAGAATTTGAATAGTCACAATTGGTACTTAGCTAGAACTGGCCGGTTTATCTTGCTGTGAAGTAAGCTGTAATAGACAATTAGGAAAGGATTCATAGGCCCTTTTTCAACAAAGCCCATTTCTAAACCTAAATAAAAGAAACCAAATGAAATTCGTATCCTTCTTGATCCAAATAAATATGAGTCAAATTAGACCTTTCTTTGTTCATCCTAAACTGATCCTTTTTCGGGGAAAACAATGTGCTGGCCCTGGTCCCTCTTGCGGACATGTGCAACCGCAGCTTATGACAAAAAGCATACGTGGAGGGTGGCTAATGCAGTGAACAACCTTCGTTGTGCCCTGACCCAATTTGTATGGGTACCTTGGAACTCATGGCAAAACCCATGAGTGTGAGGGGGTATATGAGGAGCGGAATGCTCTGGAAAGGGGGTTTGAAAGAACAAAAGAGGAGAGAAAGAACAAAAGTAAAGTGATCAAAATTAGTTTGTAAAGAGAAAAGCAAAGAAAAATAAAAATATAAAGATACAAACAAGAAAGAGAGAGCACTAACACAAATGAAGAAAGGAAAGAGAGGAAATTGAGCAAAGGGAAGAAGAGTATGAGAAACTGTGCGAGATAAAAGATTAGAAAAGGGAAGCGTTTAAGCCGAATGTCAAGGAGGGAAAAAAAAAGTCATAAAGTATACCGAAAAATGTCCCGTACTGACCCTGGAGCCTATGTTACAAGCTATAAAAACTCTATCGTGATCCATAAAGGGTTGTATAGCGACTTTAAGGCAGTGTGACAAATAAGGCCAAGCTATTGGCAATATAGGTATGAATGAGTGTGACTTTGTCTGAGAGTGAGTGGGTTGAAATGTAACCTTTACTCAAAATGAAATCGCTTTGATGTTGAAAAATGAGGATTGTTCTACGTGCGGACATTAGTTGCTAATACCAGAATTGTTAGCACCTCGGATTTGGAGACAATGAAGAGGATACGTGGTAATGCATTGGTAGTTTGTGGCATCTTCTGATCCCACAAAAATTCAAGCCTTAGTGAAGCCTGCATAGAGTTGATGAGAGTAATCGGGATTAGACATCGCAAATGATTGCAAGGACTAACATGGATACGATTGGACAAGGAGTATGTAGTGAGTCATAGTCTTGGCGTCGCTTCTTTGAGGACAAATACCGATATTTTATTAAGTGAGGGTGGTGATATGACCGTGGTTCCTGGTAGCATTAATACTGTTTCCTTAGAGTTTAGGGGCGTCCAAAAAAACCGTTTGTGCTAATTTTTATCTTAAGTTTTCTTTGTTTGTGGAAATTTGCTTGCGCAAGCCAAATGCGGAGCTTTGAGAGAAGAAATGCCCGAGGCAGAAAGAAGAACCAACCACGAGCTGAGAGGTCCGTCGTGCTTTGGTGACGGTCCGTACTGGTGGCAGTAGTGTAGAGAAGAAGCTGCTGAAGGAAGATGGGGAAGTCTGAAACCAAGTGTGGGATCTGGGTATTAGGAGCTTGCGACGATCGTCATGGCGAGACGGCCCGTTTGCAGTTGTCGTTCGTGGAGTTGGGAGAAGTGTGACCCAATACACAGATTCCGAGAGTGAAGTATTTGAGACCGAGGACCCTCGACGGAGCGTTGTTGCCTATGAGGTCCATCATACTGTGTAGAGGGGGAATGAAGTAGGCCGAAGAACGTGCCCAGTTGGAGTGAAGAGTCATGGCGTCCTCATGACCACGGACGGTCGCGCATGGTCCGTGACCCAGCAGCGTTTGGCAGATTTCGCAGCAATTATACTCTCTTGTTGTGTAATTATTTTTATTTATCGACTCGTTAGAAAAACCTTCGTTTTGGGTTTAGACACCAAATAGAGACACCAGATCGTTAGACCTAATATTATTAGACTCTTGTATTAGTGTAGACTTTCGGATATGTTTTGGTGATTAATCAAGCAAACCTTTTGGATTATCCTTCATGAAGCCCAGAAACATGAATTTCTATTTGATATATTTGAATAATGGTGGTTTATGGTCTATGAGGATACTAACTCACATAGGGTTGTGGTAACCATTAGGAAAATAATGAGATAAACCCAGCTTAAAGAAACAATTCTGAGAATGTGTCTGCAGTATAATAATTCTTCGCTAGACGTCTTTTAATGGATGATCACCGTTAGAACTCGCCTTAATGCTGACTCTGCCGGACCAAGGCCGATGAGATAATAGGATAAGAACTAGTAAAACAGCGATAGTGTATGACATATCTTAATAGGCGTGGAGGGTGTGATGTTGGTTGTTGATTGGTGTTAGTGCGAGGGTAATAATATAGGTCAAAATGAATCGATAGCGATATGCTAATATGAGGTAAAGATATAGGGTTAGGAAAGCACAAACGTAGCGGAACAAGGTGCGGAGTGAGATTTTTGTGGATGTCGGACAGGGGATTAGACTAGATAAACTTAATCACGTGTGCCATGCAAGATATGATAGGAAAGATGTTGATAGGTAGAGCTATCACGTTCATTAAATCTGTGGGGAACACGTAAACCCGTCTTACATTGAAATTGATAAAGCCAACTTTCAAAAACTGTGTAAGGGTCTCATTCAATTTCAATAGTATTTGGACTTCAGTTAGGAAGAACAAAGGCCCCCCTTTTATGTTTTTACTGTCCTAAGAAGACATCAAACCGGAACACGATAGTATTAAATAAGTGGAAGTTTAAGGTCTAGACTAGTTTCCTCATGGGATACGATC
>JAKWJA010000303.1:0-17736 GCA_027704765.1 Solanum habrochaites
CTACAAAGAATAAGCTCTTTTCTTTCTCCCATTCCTAACGACACCTATTGTTGCCATTAGTAGTAACAACAAAAAACATGTGTTTGTGTGCATTTGGAAGCCGGGCATTAGTTGTGTTAACTTAGATGGATCCATGACTATCACTGCAAGAGATTATGCAATTACCAAATTTACAAATGATTCAAGTTGCAATATATTTCTTATGAGCTCGAAAGCCGGCGGTCTTGCCTTGAATCTTACAACAACATACGAAGTAATATTTTCCTTTCCTCTCTTTGTCCATATATATTCTACATTCCTTGATGTGCCACTCTAATATGCCCATTTTCTAGGTTTTCTTGATGGATCCTTGGTGGAATTCTTCTGCGGAGAGGCACGCCGAAGATAGAATCCATCGAATAGGGTAGTATAAGCCAGTTAGGTACGTGCTTGTGTTTTTTCAACCAACTATACAAATGAAGAGAGTTAATTGTTATTTTATAATTTCTAGGATTGTGAGATTTTTAATTGAGAATACAATCGAGGAGAGGATCTTAGAGTAGAAGAAGAAATTGTTTTTTGAAGGGTAAGTTTCTGCCAAGTTCATTATGCTAGTTGCATGTGAGTTAAGAGAAAATAATTTGACGACTTGAGACATTAAGTAATTTTGATATATTTCTTTACAGAAATGATATCAAGAAAATTAAGATAATCAATTTTTTATGTCCTCTAGTATATATATTATTGGGTTACGATGATCAAGATAAATTAAGACATTTGTGCTATGAATTGAAGTAGGATCATGCATTGTTTTATCTGCTTTTATTTTCTTAGAAAAGGGAACATGATCATACATGAAGAGCTCAAATAGCTATTTTTTATCGCTTCTCATTCATATAGTTTATTTATATGTCACAACAATAAAAATGTAAATGTTTTTCCCTCAAATGTGATTTAAACATATACTATCATTGGTCTATTATGTTTTATACTTGTCTTTCGATTCCCCTTTACGTCAACACTCCTCCCTTCTCTCTCTGGTGTGTAAATTGCTCGATATTTATTTTTTATTTTTTGCAGGACGGTGGGGTGGAACTTCTGAGGCCTTCAGAAATATCAGATGCAATTGAAGTCTTGTTTGCAACTAGATCAATTTTGGTTGTAGTAGGTTTACAGAAGAAGGATCTTGTTTTAGTTTCTTTTCGCAAATCATCGTCCCTAGTTTGTGTTTGGTGCCACAAGTAGAAAGTCAATACTCTTGCTATTAAGTTTTGCCTCCATCATTAATTTTTTTATCATAATTTGTTGGAATGTTAATCATTATTCAAGCTACCTCCAGAAGACATTCGTAAGTGCAATTTCATTCCAAAGTAACAAGCATGTCAAATGCTTCTGATTTATTAGCTACTTACATCACTATCGAGTTTGGTCATTATAATATTTATTTTATTAGGTATTACAATATATGTATCTTATATTCATATATTAATGTTCTCACTTCATAGATACTTTAAGTTATAGATTCCCAATATTTACTAAAATATATTATTGTTTTACTTATATCTATTTTAAATTTGACAACGTCTAGGAAGAACTCGTATCATCTTTGATGATTCCAATAGTTCTTAGCATGTTTTATATTTGATTTGCATTTTTGAATTTTTTCATGGAGGTTCCGGATGAGTTTCAGAATATCGATTTTCATTCTACTTAAATTTTAAGTTAAGAGTTGACCTCTTTCAAATAGTTGACTAAACTAGCTTTGATTCATGATCTCTTTTCTATTCTTGGAACCAATAAAAAAAGCACTTTATTACATGAGTATAGTTTTTCCCCTTCACCTTCTGCTCCTCAACTTGTGCTGGATTCATGGAATGCCTATAAACAGTTGTGCAGCGCCAATAACATCATCACGTTAGCCTCTAATTCTCTCATTAACATCGGTGCTAGGAACAATGAAACACCAATCAGGAATTTTATTACCCTAATTAATTGTCGGTTCTTAAAACACATTTTCTCTATCATACAGGGCAAGACACAAAGTGGTGTGAGCCAGACGCTAGGTTCTTCGCCAGTGTGCTTCAGTGATTTTAAGATTCAAATTCCCTCTAACACCTGATTTACTTTCTTTAATGCCTAAATACCAGAGAACTAGTACCCTAATTTCCTCATTACAATCATAAGGAACACAACAATTTTTTCATGATTTGAGTTCACAGAGTTGATAAAATACTACCAATACTGGCGTTTGGTAATGAGACTCCTCGCCAAATGACCATCTTCAAGCAATTTTCTAATGTCCCATCGTGGTGGCAATCGTTAAACCCCGTCGATTGGAACACCATGCCTCGTATCCTGCCATCCGTGTTGATGGCTACTTGTCTCACCACAAACTTTTATGCCAAAAGCAAATGTCCTCCTCAAGTACCCTTGGTTAGTCCTGGGGCTCTTACCCAGAATTTTTTAATATAAACCAACTCTAATACGTATTAAAACCCTTAATACATTTCCTCGAATTTTGACTCCTAAAACTTGTAATAGGCTGGCACACTACACCGGTCTTGACTAATTTTTTGAACTTCATGGCTTTTCTTTGCGCTTGATTCAAACCCTCCTAAATGACTTAATATACATTATTTTAAACCTTAAATGTTGTTTACCAACCTTTAAAAATATCATTTTAGTCTCTATATTAGGCTTAACCTTCGGGTATTACAATACAACCCAATAGCGAAGCACAATCCCCATGCTCCCACATATTGGGTGCGACAACCTCAACCCTCTGTCGATAGGTTTACATTTCAAGCAACTAAAGCCCTTTATTGCTTTTCCTTAAGCTCTGCTATCAAATGAAAGATTCTGACCTATTCTAAATTGTTACAACACCACCATATGATATCTCATAAGCATGACTTCCTAGTTATAAGTTTTCCTGTGCAACAATTTCAACAAACTACTAATACCAACGACATTTATTAATGCTATCCTTCATGATTTGGCAGATTCCTTCAAGGAGAATACTATAATAATAATAATACTAAGAATGATATAATATAATAAATATAATAATACTATAATACTAATATAATACCTAGTAATAAAAATAAATAAATAATCCAACAATTCAAGATAATTGCCTATTTTTAATAGATTAGCCAATTTTTATAATACCACAGTCTTCATTGTAGGGGTTCCATTTCGCTCGATATTACAGGTTGAACACAGACAATCGTGAGTTTTGAAAGGGGGTGGTTTGGTTTGTGTTCCAATCGTCACCAAGGTGGGGTGGCTCAAACACTTGGTGCGACTCTTTTGTTTGTTTCCAACGGTTAATACTTCTATTGATTGATGTACTTTCATCCTAATTTGCTTATTTCTGGGACTAAATCCAATATCTTTGTCTCACAACACTCATTGTTTCCTTCATAGAATCAAGAATTTTTGGAATTCAACACTTGAAGACATATTATAAACTTAGTAAGCCTGATGCTATCGCCTATAAACCAGTTGAAGACTTGGTAGCTAGTCTGAAATTCCTTCACTAGTTTTTTTTGCAAAGACATCGACTCAAATACCTACCCAAACATTTGATGAAAAGTATAAGAGAACATTACGAACTATAACGAGAATAAAATAAAGATTTGATGAACGACTTTTTTTTTAGTAAGAGAAAAAAAAACTTATCTGAGTGTGGAGCCGATCTACTGATCTACCATGCATTGAATTGATTTCCAGACTTGGCTATCACAATCTATTCATCCAACCATTATGATCATTCACTCTTTATGTGGACTCCCACACTTACTGAATCCATAAATAATTTTGAACCCTTATACACTTTGTGGATATTCACGAAGGTCTTTGCCGCTAAAACGCGAGTCATGTTAATTTCTCCAGCTCACGTCCGCTTTATGGTGTCATGTCAAACTTTTCACCAATAAGACTCTCTTATATCACCTCCGTGTTTTGCCTTACGGTGCCCCACATAGGGTTTTCACCATAAGACTCTCTCGTTTTTATTTCTTTTTACTCCATTTTTTATGGTTGCCCATTCAGGATTTTTACCTACCCTTAACAAACTTAAAATCTCGACATGATCCAGGGTTGATGGCAAAGACTTTTCTTTTGATGATTGGTTGATTTTTGAGCTTTGCTCATGACAGACCGAAATGAATACAAACAAAAGAAGCCTTTTCCCTGTATACTACAATAACTGATTTATTTGGATTTGTATTTGGTTTGAACCGAACACTCAACATTAGGAGGGCGCCTACTTAGCTGCGAAACAAGAAGCAGGTCGCAACGTAGTCAGGAAATTTGTGTTTTTTTTCGAAAAGTCAAGGAACAGCATAACCCAGATTAATTCCATTGAATACCCTTGGAACTGTCGAGCACCCAAACATAGGTTTCTATGGCAAAACTCAAATCATATTAATATCCTTTTAAACAGCATCAGCATTGAAGACCGTTTCTGTTCACTTTGCCTTCTATACTCTGCTAAGTAAAAGCACCATTAGGTAATACCCTTTTAACAACGAATGGCCTCTCCAATTGGAGAAAATTTGCCTTTATTTCGGCATGATTGGTAAACTGCGTCTCCCCTAAGTGAATGACCCCTTTCAAAAGTAATTGGGACACACCCTTTTATTGTATGCCTGTGTCTTCTTTTCTGATATAATTGTCCATGACTACTGACTGTCATACCGCTTATCATCATCAAACTTAATTGCTCTAACCGAGTTTGATCCACTCATCATCATCCATTTCAGCTCCCACAACAATTCGTAAAGGTTTTGGATCTCAATCTCTTCAGGTATCTGCCTCATCCCGTAACCCAGGGGAATATGGGGTATCGCCCACTGAGGTATGGACTGAGTGCCGATAACAACAAAGCAAAAGTCAACTTTTCATGCCATGTCAGAACGTTTCAAACATCTTATGAGTATCTTTTTATAATTTTATTGTTAGGCAAGCTTCTACATCTACATTCTACAATCCTCGTTGCCTTGGCGATACGGAGTCGAATTTCGAGGCAAAATCTTAACATCGGTATCATGCCTCCTTGGCATTAAGTGGTTGTTTGAGATTTGCGGCTTATAAAGTTATAATCACCTTTGGAATACACACCGGCAGATAAGTTGAAATGGATGAAATCCACCACGATCTTCTTGGTCCTCGACTTGAAAGTTACTGCTTCCCACCACCTTTGTAATATATCAGTGGCTACAAAGATAACCTTTGACCATTCTATGCTTTTTGGTTCATCGGCCCCAATCACACACCTCCTCTCTCCATGCCACGAATGCCATGGAGCAGACCTTGCATGCAACTCAGAAAGGAGAGAATGTCAAATAACCGTGTATTTGACATTCCATGACATTTACAAACAACTCGATATGTAATCACCCCCGCTCCATTGTGAGCCCAATATATCCTACTCGATATCTTCTTGGCTAGTACCAAATATCCCTTCAATATGAGGTCCAAAACTCCGAGTGTACTTCAATCATGATTGTGGAAGCATCTTGAGCATTTACCCACCTTAGAAGACCTAAATGGGTGTCTTCTTGTACAGATGCTTCGCCTTAAGAAAAAACCCCTTAATCGTCGAATGAGTACTTTTTTTGATTACGTTACAGTCCGACGGACAGTCTCGGCAGACTGAAAGATAGATTTTTGATAATCATGAAACCAGAGGCTTCCATCAAATTCCTCCTCAATCATGGTGCAATAATCATGTTGATCACGAATTTGTATGTCATAAAGTGTCGGATATGAGCGTCATCAGGGTGTTGGACATCGAAGATAAGTGTCCAATGCAATCTGCATCGCATTGTGCACGCTGGGAATGTGTCTAAACTTTATCTACAACGAATTGTTTAACAAAGACCTTGTAAACAATGTTGATATGGTATGATCTTTGGGTCTCGAGTTTTCCCATTCTCCTTGATTTGATGAACTAGTAAGTCTGAGTCTCCTAACACTAACATTTTGGGATGCCCATTTTCACCATCTTAACCTCAGACCCAAAATGCACGCTTCAACCACACACGTATTAGTACAATAAAACTAATTGGGCCTGATATAGGGTTAATATTCCCCTGATTCAGACCTAAGAAAACATCCTAGTACCAACTCTTTTCCCCTGTTAAAGGCCCCATCACAGAATATCTTCAGCCTTTGAGTGTTAGCGTGAATAACTTCATCGATACAAGATCTATCTTCCTGGAAAATAGGTTTTAATTGGTTCATATTCTTCATCAATAGGGTTCTCTGCCAACATTAATCTGCCAATTCTTTGAGCTTTCAATTGCGGTCCGCGTTATCTAGATAATGTCAAACTGTCTGTGAGCAATATTTGCCCTTTTGCAAGCCTGCTGTGTGCATGGGAATTTTCGAAAAATATATTCAAATCAACTGATCCATACAGAATGAGATAAGTAGTGTAAGATGAAAGATAAATGTTTCAACTCTTGTTATACCAAGGGTAGGGAACAAACACGTTCTTTCAAGAAGGGTGTACTTCGCTTTCGTAAACAGGAAACTTCTTTGCTGAGGTAATAAATGGCCCCGATCTTTTTCACCAGTGTCATCATGCTGACCCGTACCAACCAAAAGATTATCCAGTACTACCATATACAATATCAAAGGTCTCCCGGCTCCCGGGAGGACCAACACAAGGAGATTCGATAAGGAATTCTTCATCTTCAAAACTTTCCACATTCTTCGGTCCACTCTAACTGTGACATTCTTTTTCAACAACTTAAGTAGGCTCAAAAGTTGTTGTGAGTTGAGCAATAAGCTTGCTGATGTATTTTTAACCTCCTATAACGCTTCATAACCTCAGTTTTGTTCTTTGGAGGTGTGCCAATTTTGAATTGCTTTTATTTTTTAAAGGATCCACACCTCGATCATCTTCGACTAACTATAAACCCCCCAATCTCACGATGGTACTCCAAATATCACATTTTGCAGGATTAAGCTTGAGCTTATACTGCGGATCCTTTTGAAGAATCTCCTTCCTTCTTTCACATGATTTGACTATTTTTTAGATTTTATGATACCATTCATCGCACATAAACTAACTTCTGATTGTCTCTATGCATTCTATCGTGAAACATGGTTGTCATGCCTCATATAAATTTCCCCTGCATTTTTTAATCCAAAGGCAATAACACGATAAAAATAGTACCCTTGAGTGATAAAAGATGTTTTTTCTGCATCTTCATCATCTAATAATCTTAATGGTAACCCGGCATAACATCCAAAAACGAATGCAGGACCTCGTGTTTCGCACAATTATACAATAAAATATGGATGTTAGGCAGTAAAATCCATCTTTTGGACTTGCCTTATTCAAATCACATAATCAACACACATTCGAACTTTACCGTCTTTCTTTAGGGACGGTACGTATTGGCTAACCAGAAAGATATTGAGCGACTTGAATGACTTTGGCCTCAAGTTGTTTTGTGATCCTCCTCTATTAATTAATTTACACTCATGTCCGGTTTTTGAGTTTTTCTCAACTTCTGCTTATATCTCGGAGGAAAATTATGATCAATGGCAACTTTTGAAAACCATGTCAGTGCTTAATCCGGCATACATATAAGATACGCAAACATCTTTATAACCACACCGGGCCTGGATTATTCGTCCTTGTTGATGTCAACATGTACACTTTCCTAGTCTCCTACATAATTTCCTGATCCCCCACCTTTATCGTCTCTTAGTTTCACTCATGTTTGGATTGACTTATTTCAAAATTATTGAAACCCTCCTACTTCTTCAAATCTCTGTCCTCATCATTTTCGCTTTCTTTTTTTTTTTGGAAAAACACCCCCCCTTACTATTTCAATTATAGGTCAAAGATTAATCGGAGATTGAGATCTGGTGGAAAAATTTTGCATGCATGTCATATCACTAGAATCGAGCATAGAAAGAACGTTACAAAAGAAAATGAGCAATATATTAGACTTAATAAAAATGCACATTACATCCCTATTGAAAGGGCTCCCTAGAGCTTTCGCAATAAAACGACCTATATAACACTCCAAATCACACTCCTTGCTTATCGGACTACACACAGCAAAAACACACAGACTACCAGACTAGTCTTTAATGGGTAGATGGTGGCTCCCCTTGTTTAGCTTACATCGTTACAATATTCCACATCTCTGTCGCTATTGCCTTATCCGAGTTCCACCATCTCCACCTCGACAACTAAATCTTGAAAATAGTTGGATCTTTATTTCGCTTACATTCATCACTGACCTCTGGCAACGTGATTGATAAGATCTGTTGGCGTGGGCTTTTGATGCAAGAATTTGTAAAATTGGTTGTCTATTCTTGTAATGACCACATACCATACAACTCTCTTCTGTTTCTTTGCCCTGTCGTTTTGGGTCCTCGACTCAGGGTTGGTAGCCTAAGCCAAAAGTACTGTGCTCTTTCATAGACTCACTGTAAGCTCCTCCTTGCAAGGCAGATTCCTAAGCCTTTACCCGGATCAAACCCAGTTTCAACAATTCTTCACCACCATTCAGACGCGATGGAGCATCTTTTGGTTTTGAAATGACACTCCCCTCGGGGACTTCTCATAGCCACTACCTCAAAAGCTTGATTAAACCAGTGCCTCATTCTCATTATTCGCCTTGATAAAGGGGAGGCATGAGTCTTTGGAGATTGCAAATCCCCCTCACCATGACAATCACTTCTTGTCGTGTCGTAATTCAAACTTACTCTTTGACAACGTTGAGGTGACTAACTCGCAGCCCTATGCACCCATGGCCTCCCCAACTAGATTGTAGGCTGCGTTGAATCCAACAACTTGAAAAGTCACAGCGAATCCACAATCCCTATGGTTAGTACATCTTCTATCCTCACCATGACATCGTTTTTGACCTCAAAAGCCTAACACATAATGTTGGGTCGGACCCTTCATTATCTAAATCACTTTTGTGTAGAGTTGGATAAATGCAAATATTTTCTCATATCCCATCAATTAGAACTCGAGTGACATATGAAAGCTCACACTTTTACAGTGATATGTAGGCCTTGGTTTATGTCCTTTACCCTTCTTTGGGGTATTCATCATCTGAAAAGATATGTGGTTTTACCTCAATTATTCTCCCAGCAATCTTTTCTAACGCTCCTGTAACTTTAAACTAGGACCATGTTCTTCATTCAAAATTTCATTACAGCCTTACGATTTTCATCCGAAATGTATTAGCAAGCACAAGAATTTGGGATTGAGTTTTTCTTATTGTTCGCACCACGGAGTAGTCTGATAGTTTCATCTCACTTAGGAATTCTTTCTGTCTCTCCTTCAGTGACCGGACTCTTTATTTTATTTGGTCATTTTATTTTCCTTAATTCCATCGGAATATAACATTTTTTTGAACGGGTTATTCGTCCTACTTCTCAATTTCTTTTCCCTTTGTCCGTCACGTCAGTAAGGCTCATTTCAATGAAAAATTGGGTAGTCATTGGGAATGGGATACTGGGCCTGATAATCACAGGAGGAATTGGCCCCTTGCACGATCAGATAGGCTTGTTTGGCCCTTTTTGGGACCAACGATTTTGCCTTACTCGGACTAGCCCAACATCTTCAAGGGGTCCTTTTCACAGTTAAGATTGGTGTGGTTTAATGGAACTCAGACTTTTTCTAACGCTACTTTCCGCCGCAACCCCCCCCCCCAAGAAAGAAAAAAAAATAAAAAAACCCCTTTAAAGGGCATCATTTTTGTTAAATCAACAACATTTTTGCCGACTTCTCAATTACTATTCCAACCTTTGGATGGCTTATACGGAATGCAAACTCTTCAGACCCTTCATCATTCTGCATGTTTGTTTTTAATTATTGCCTCGGCAATGGATTTTTGATTGATGTTTGGGTCCAATCGGACTTTCACACTATAATTCGATTAGAATTGATCAATCCTGAATGCCCTTTCAATACCAACATCTCTATGTGTGCCCTGGGGCATTAGAACAATTGCGCAATGTTGAGATAATCTAAATTTCTACGGGAGTATTCGACCATCTTTCCTCTCAATAGACTCAAAACATTCAACGTCCTTAATTTTTTTGAACAAGCTAGCATACGACTCTCCAAAGGAGTAGGAACTCTCTTTAACGCCATTTTCCCTTCTTGTATTTTTGGTGTAGACGGAAAGGAATTCTAGCAGTATTTTGGATGAACTTGGGTGGGATGGTGGGATAATTTTGGTGGAGTTTGGTGTCACGCCATTGTGGATCAGAAGGGGGGCAATTGGGTTGTGCATTAAAAACATGATATGGAAGTTTTAAGACAGAATTTTGTGGATCTTGGAAGGAAAATAGTGTGTGGGGAATTATCTTGGACATGAGTCCTAGGCGCTGAACAATAGTGGACACATCCTTCCTTCTTTTCTTCCCCTCCAATATTTCCAGAACCATTTTGAAGCACTTGCGTGTTGGCTTTTAAGGCAGCTTGGACTTACAATCTTTCCAGACTGTTGCCATTTCCCCACATTTCCCTCTACCTTATAACTTCATCGAATGTCTTCACGATGGAATAAAGCAGATAGTGAAAGTAATCAGGTTCTTACGCCGGATGAAAACGTTATCATCTCTGACTCCTTTTATCGTGGTTTAACCCTAGCAGCTTGTTCCCGTCCATCTGATAGAATATTCCCAACACTTTTCCGTGGTCTTTTTCCTCATGTTGGCTAACGAGGAGCATCTGTCACAATAATCAATATTAGATTGGACTTTGTTGTACAAACTCCGCCAAATCATCCCTGTGTGCCGTTGGTGATATCCTGATCTTGAACCATCAGAATGCAAATCCCTACTAAGCTTTCCCCAAAATAGGCCATAAGTAACTCTTTTTTTCCTCTGCACTCCCTCAATTCAGTTGTAATATCGCCTTTAGATGAAGCTATGGGGGTCTCCGTGACCATCGTATTTTTCAAACTTTGGCGTTTTAAAACCAGCATCAAATGACGTGGGGGGAGGAAATATACATAAGTCCATTAACGAGATTCTTTTGTGGCCTCCTAGTCCTTGCATATTTCTTATCGCCTGTTTCCAAACTCTTCATTTTCTTAGTCATTTCTTCATGTTCCTCATTCTGACCATCTTCTCATGTCGATAGGGGAACTATATTATGAATGTGGGGAGAAGCTTGGAATTTAATTGCCTCTTCAAGTGTAACTTTGATCACGCCAAACTTTGGGCAGAGGATCTTTGTGGATTTAGGCACCATCGTTGGCTTCGGATGCTGTTATTCGGGCTCAATGAACACAAAGAAGTGGATTACTTACATAGGTTTATTCGAAGGGCACACCATAGAAGTTTCCAGCGACATTGGATTGTTAGCACAGGGACCGAATCCAGGGTGGGGGTTGAGATTGTTGGGTGTACGAGATGTTAGTTGGTGGTTGACCCGGTTTGACGGGGAAAAGACTTTTCCCATTGGTGGACCAGTCCTTGTTGATGTGTGTGTGTTGTTTTTATTTTTACGAGTTGTGGAGAGTTGTTCTGGCAGAGGAAGAATATTTTTTAAATTTCCCGGATCAACTTTTTTATACCTGGATAGGATGAGACATATTTGTATTAAAATAGTCCCGGCTTGAAGATGGTGGAGGTTTTTTCCACTCTCCAAGCCCTCGTACAAATTTCCCCCCCCTTCTTCCATTTGTTGTTTTAATGCCCTTATCTCTTATGTTGTCCCTGTTTCTTGTGAAGTCATCTAGTTTTGGATCTCATCATCGTCCGATTCATTTCCGTCTTTGGGGGCCATTTTCTATTTCCCTTTCGATCTTGTGTTGTAAGGATGTGATGTCAGTTTAACCACAAATCAACCACCTTTAAGCTGGTGTCTCTCTCTCTTTATTTTCTCTCTTTCTCTTTCTCTATCTCTCTCTCTCTCTGAATGGAGTAACAAACCGATTAGTATTAAAAAATTATGCACATTGCATCCACATTCATACTTCTAATATGGAAGACCTTATGTTTCATCTCGGCTTACCTAGGCATTCTTCTCTTCTATTATTATTTATTTATTTATTTATTATCATTATGATTATCATTTTTTAAGAGAGAGATGAAAGAAAAAAATAATTTGGATCAAACCCCCTGGGTTGCCTATGTATCATGTTTGGCCCATGAATCAGATCTTACGTAGTTCGAAAAAAATAAATATATATAATATATATCTATATATATATAGTATATATATATATATATATATATATAGATGTATATATAGATTATATATGTATATTACTAGATGGGCAACCCGTGCCAGCACGGTGCCCAACACATATATTTGTTTATTGTTTTAGAAAATGATTTAGTTTTTATTTGTCTACCGTGTCAATTGTTTCATCTACACTTGAATTAAACATTTTAATTATCATTACATCATATAAAAAGGAATTTGTAATCACTGTACTTCCGATAAATATTGAAACTCAAAAACTAATAAATCTTCAATAGTTATGCAAAGAAAAACCCATCCATCAAAAGTTCTTCCTGCTTTGCTGTCACAAGCTAAGATTTTGACAAAGAACCTGAAGCAAAATTAAGCAACCTTATTGTGAAAATATAAACTTATCCTCTTCCTAAATTTTGTATACACTTACTCAATAAAATACTACTATGAAAAGACTTAATAAATTCCTCACTAAATAAATATGCGATGCATTTTCACAGATTCATAACCCCAGAGCCCTTTGCTTGCGAAATTATCGAATTGAGTATGTTCCTAACAATCAAAAAACTGAGAACAAAGAAACCATATTTCTCTTCTGTATAAACTTCACAATTATTATCATAAGAAAAGGAACTTAACTGCTCAAAAAATAGAAATATGAAGTACACTGATAAGGCCAATGTATTTGTGAGGATGATTTAGAAACTAAGCTTACAAAATATCTAATTTTTACCTATAAATCTTCATATTAATGTTGCTACGCTTTCCCACCTACTCCACATCCTCGAAAGGCCCCGAATAAGGAGAATAGACTCCATTACTTTAGGAACTTGCCTAGCTTATGGCGATAGCCCTATCCATCTTTGATATCCTTTTCGTTTTGCTGCACTCCATCACATTGTCGAAGTGGTGCATCAACAATTGAGTTTCTTCGGGGGAGCAGTGCAAAAGCTACTAAGTTTGAGAACATTAAGACTTGAAGATATCATCATAATTGAATGTACAGGTTTTTAAACTAATTGCAGAGCAAAACAACTGTATAGTCGTAACGGAGAATTGTGTCTTGTTGTAGATGGTAGATATTCCCTATTACTGAAAACATGGTATTGATTTTGGCTAGTGTTCTTGTCTAGAGCTTTGGATATTTTTTAATGGTTTTTGTGACGCATATATCTAATATATTCTTAAAATCTATTTTGGAGAGTAGTATATTTCTGTAGGACTATATGTTCCAGGATTCAGTAAATTAACAGTTCCATAACGCCATTTACACCAACTTAGAAATACCTTTGAATTCGTCCTAAAGAAAGTTACAATGTCATATCAATATAAACCCCGGGATCCTAATTATGCATATGAAAAACATGAAGACCAAAATAAAAATAGCGACAAAACAAATGTGAGTAATTGGGATTATCAGCAGGCAAAACAAGATGCCCCACTAAACAATACGACTGTGACAGTAATTTTATCATATAATATTTATGTTAGCTTAGAGTGCATATAGGCGAAGCTCTAAAGTTGAACGCTTGGACATGGCGAACACAATCAATAGATATTTTTTCTTATTCATTTTGGGTTCAACATCAGTAGATATAATGGGTCCAGATTGAGAAAAAAACCGCCTCAAAAAAACAACTGTCAGCGGGCAAATAGAGATCTCTATGTGAGGTTCACCTGACTACAGAATTCCAGAACATGAAGGCGTACAGGAATGAATTCAGAATCGAACTGCTACTCCCACCACTAAAGCTCAACCTAAAAGTTTTGTTGGCAAACATACATGCTATACATCTATGACCCTCATTAATTTCATGTGATACATTATTATCTGATAATCAGCATATCAAATCAATAGACAAATAGATATATATTACATGTAAGCTTCCTACCTTAGAACATGGAGACCTCTCTATGTCCTCATTGAAATCTTGTTATTCAATGTAACATAAAGCTAGTCTGTAATCTTTAAAATAGAACTTCGTATTACCACAGAACACCAACAATCCATTCATATGATCTGACACGACAATTTTTGAACACCTACCAAAAGAGATGAATAAAAGAATTAACTTGTACTTTTAGCGAGTCCCCTCAAAATACAACCACCATTTATATGTGAAGAAGAGAAAACTAACTTTTCAAAAATATCATCATAAATCATGTAAATCACCTATCGCATCCGATTAAGTTCTTTTTATTAAACTTGTGAACTCGATGGAGAGTTTCTAGTACATAGAACACCAAACCCACAACCCCCAACGATGAAGGATTAACCAGGATGGAAATACACTTTATAATTGCTGCATTTGGCCGTGCCTAGGTTAATGAACCTTATCTTTTCAACTTTTTTGTTTTTTAAAAAAAAAATATTACAACACTCCCGGTAGCACTGATGGACCTTTAAACTTTTCGCTTTAGAGCTGAATTATAACTGCAAATTAAAGATGTAGTGTTACAATTCATGACCTCTATCACCATGAAACTACATATTTGTATCAACCTTAAAATCAAGTAAAGAAATATAGACGGTGAAACTGGGACAGGGAAGGATATATTTAATAAGTTCAGCCTTTTGGTTTGACCCTGGTGGAGATGTCTTGATGTAGGGGGAGGGGGGCTAGGGGCCGTTTGCAGGTTATTTCGTGAAAATTTGATAATACTTTATTGTTTAACTTATTCATAACTTCCTTGAATAGTTTTCTTTGTATAATCAGTGTCTCATTGATCATATTCACTTATGTACCACATTATCATCTTGAAAGTACCAAAAACTTAATGAAGCTACCTGCTGATCTTTGTAACATTTTTGGTAATATTTCGGTAGGATAATACAGTGGCTAATGACCGAAAGCATCAGAAATTAAAGATAACAACTTTAAAGTTAGAAGCTCACTGCATTTCACAAGTTGTATACATATACCATCTAAAGATTACACGATTAACTCCATCTTAGGGTGAGAAAGGATCAAGTATCTCTATCAATAGTCTAAACAGAAGAAAATTTTGTGATATCTTTTCTTTACTTTAAAAGTTGAATACTCCTATTATTTCTACCTATTACTTCATCGGAATATTGAAAGACTTCTCCTACTAAAGAATGTAAGTTTATTCCTTCATATCAACATTTTTGAGTTCTAACAATAGGGTGTAAGCTTCACTAATCTTTTTATGTAGTACAGAGTCTTCCTGTCACTATTACATGAAGGCATTAGGTGGCCTTTTAGGTCTAGTAGATCTTTAATTGAAGGATAGAGAAGTTAGAATTTTATGTGAATGTGTACTACTGTCTCCTCTTACACACTTTTTATATGTAGATTATCATCCGTAGTTCTATATATGTAGGTAAAGTATTATACTTTGACATTTTTTTGGGTTTGAATGTGAACATGGCTTTTTGAACATTTTGGTATTTGGTTCATCTCTTCTCCTAGTTGGCACATTCTAAAATGGACCTCTCTATCACTCATGTGACATCATCATTATCACTAACACGAAATAAAATACGATTACCAATGAAGATAAATGATACAAAAATTTTGAAATGGTTAATACCATCCTAAACTTGATGCGTTTTAGTCACATCTCTTAAACAATCATTAAGCTTAATTATCTGCAAAGTTGATTATTTAAAAAAATTAAGTTCTTCTATCGAGTTTTTAGTTTACTGTAACCACAAGTGCATCTCTAGCAACCAACACGGTAAATAATAATATCAGCACAAGAAACAACTCCAGGACATTCAACTTCAACTAATCTCTTAACACCATCGATGAATGAGAAGCCTCTCAATGCCAAATTAGGATTATCTTGCTTTTCAAAGCACATGTCTATCATTAGCATACAAACTTCTAATAGAAAGTACCAAAACAGAATCAGGAACGATGCAAATTTATTTAGTAAGGATGTATGTCAAACAAGACTAAATTATTACTTCCTCCGCTTTATTTTACGTATCATGGTTGGTCGGGATACCGAGTACAAGAAAATAAGAATGACTTTCAAATCGTATGATCATAAAAACTAAAATTTGTGTAATACATGAAAGTTTCAGTCGAAACGAGGGAGTTATTCTCACCTTAACAGTGCATTCTAAGTATGATCGCTACAATATCTGGACCCTGTAGAACTTGTTTACAGAGTAATTAATCAAGAATAATAGTTAGTGAGGCCAATAACATGTAGCTATTGAAATTAGAAAAAATAAGACTTGCTGCTGCAAAAAATTTCTTATTCCTTTTCAGAACTTACAACTTGAAAGTGGGAAAAAAGTTGATTTAGGCAGACTATCAAAACCTCACATAATATTGACATGCATGTAAAAAACATTACACTAAATTAAAGAATCCATCCATCCTAAAAAAGTATTTAAATATTTTGTTACAGAAATTTCATTACCGATTCACCCTAATTCCATTTTCAAAATTATCAATAAAAATACATTGGCAAAAAGAAATATGAAACAGATACGCAGAAAAGAAGGTGAAAAAACTCACAGAATTCAATCTTAAAAGTTTCTGAGTTGAAGATGAAAATTCATAATTGTAAGAGAATGAGCGTTTTGAGCATATGTATTTATATTGTACTATACATGAATTATTATCCTTCCACGTGTACAAGAGCCAATCAAATTGGGCCAAAAATTATGAGGCCTTAATAGTATAACTTAAAATGCTTTTGGTACAACTTTTTGGAGCTATGTTCGTCCAACTCAACTCCTACTTCTATATAAGGGAGATATGTATATATATATATATATATATATATATATATATAATATATATGCACATAAGGTTTTACCAAAAACAATCTTTTTCCTTCATTTTCAAATTTTTTAAAACAATGATTTGAATAAAGCATAAAAAAAAAGAGAAGTTCCTAGGACTTAGTAGCACTCTAAGAAAATAAACTAAAAAAATGAAAAAGAAGAAAGCGAAAAAACAAATAATAAAATAAAATGAAATAATCACTAACGAAGAAATAGACTCAAAAGAATGAATCCTCGAATCTCAATCATCTCCAAGGACCCTTATAAATCTTCTCCAACGCTTTTGTAGATAGGGGCCAAAGCACCGGCCTTTAAGCCACCCTCTCATCGTCTGTGTAAACAATCTAGCATAAACATTATTGAGTTTTAACCCTGATTTTGTATTATTCGGTCTTCTGGCTTCATCATATGTCATAACAATTCTGTAACCAGTGTGTTCATTCACAATTTTCCTTTTGTTCTTTGGAGCTCCTCAATTTGAAGGGTGGAGTGCATCTCGGCTCGGCTATCCTTTGACCGCTCTCCATCTCACAGTCTGCCTATAAGCCCTGAAACTGTAACGACCTGTTTAAGTCCGTTTTGAGCAACAGATTTTTTTATTCTGGAACACTGGCAGAGTGACGGAGCCACGACGGACCGTTCAAGGCGCACGACGGACCGTGGGAGGTTGCCGTTTCAAAACACTTAGAAAATCTGACATTGGGTATGAAATCGACTCTCTGACCGTCACGACGAAATGGCAGGACGGACCGTCACAGCGTGACGGACCGTATAGAGTCTTTGATGG
>JAKWJA010000304.1:0-36976 GCA_027704765.1 Solanum habrochaites
CCCCAGAAGCCAAGACACGTCCATAGTGACAAAAGTTTCAAGGTTGGAATCTATTGGGGACGATGATGGAGCAGATTCTCGAATGTGGTTTACTGGTCAATCATAACACAAATCATATTGGTGGTTGGAGGTGATGCCCCAAAAAAAACCTTGATCAATCATCGATAGATTTGAAGGAATAGGGTCATGGTTATGCATTCAGAGTCACTCTCTTTAAGGGGGTATATAATCTATAGGTATCAAGGAAGGTTGTGTGTTCCTAATGTAGATGATTTAAGAAACCTGATCCATAAGAAAACCCATGGTTCTAGTTATTCCATTAATCTGTGTTCAAAAAAAATGTACCATGACCTTACAGAAGTATTTTGGTGAGAAGGATTGGAAAAGGACATAGTGGAGTTTGTTGCTAGTATCCAAATTGCTAAAAAGTGAAAGCCGTACACAAAAAGTTGGGTGGTGTTTACTGAGAGAACTCAAGTCCTACTTGTAAGCACTGGGAATCCATAATATGGATTTTTTTTGTAGATTTGCCTCGGATAAAAGAAAATGACTCTAACGGGTGTTGTGGAAGGTTGACCAAATATGCTCAATCTCATTCCGTAAACATCTACTTATTCAGCGGAAGATTGGCAGCTCTTTATAGATTATACAATAGTGTGATTTCTATGGGATTCTGTATCCATAATAACGAGTTGGATCCACAAATTCACTTCAAGGTTTTAGAGGTTATTCAAAAAAGGGTTGGGTACTAAGGTGAAACTAAGCATGTCTTTTTATCCCCAAACGAATGGCCAAGCGGAACATACTATTCATCCCGATAAGTATATTTTTAGATCATGTATCATTGATTTCAACGGAAATTGGGACAAGCATTTAAATTTTGTGGAGTTCGCTTACAATAATAGTTTCCATTCATCTATATCCATGGATTCATATGAAGCCTTGTATGGTAGAAGGTGTAGGTCTTCTATTGGGTTTTTTAAAGTTGGTTAGTCTTCGTTTCTTGGTCATGATTTTTTTTATAAACGTTGGAGAAAGTTCATATAATAAGAAACCTATTTAAAATGGTCTATAGTCGAAAAAGACTTACTCTTATCATAGGAAAAGTGAATTAGAGTTTGAAAAAGGTTATAACGTGTATTTGAAAAATTCCCCTATGAAAGGGGTTGTTAGATTTTTAAATAAAGGGAAGTTAAGTCCTTGTTATGTGGGTGTCTATGAAATCTTATAAATGGTTGGTGTAGTTGCATATGAGTTAAGGTTTCCTAGGTAATTTGCTTATTTTTCATCCGGTGTCCATGTTTCTGTTCTTAAGAAGGTACGTTGACCCAAGTCTATTTTTTACTGTTTAGGGGTCTTGGTGTGTAGGATAACTCTCCTTGATAGGAGAATTAATGAGTTAAGGAATAAAGAGTGGCTTCAGTAAAGTTAGTATGGAAGAATCACCTAATTGAGGGTGCAACATGGGAAGTCGAGGCCGGTATGAAGTCCTATTAACTTCATCTATTTGATAACTAAGGTTAGTTGTACTTACTAATAATGAAAATAATGGCTAAAATTGAAGTTACTTTGATTTTTGGTGATGTTTTGCAAAGGTGCGATCTTGATGATGTTACATTGACTTACAATGAAGTATGCTAATAATTTTAAATTCTTATTATTTTGGAGTTATATTATGCAATTTAAATATGGTGAGTTTTTATGAAATGTTACGTAGCATGTTTATAAATTAAAATATGACATAATTGATTCATATATGATATGTTTACGTAATGTAGAAGTGAGAAGGAAATTCTTTCATAAAGTTATTTTGAGCCTTATACGTGGTAATTGAAGTTTGAATTTCCTTGTGTAAGTATCTTGATTGATGTTGTTATGTATTGTTGTTGGTTAGGCTTATAGGCTTTAGTCTATTCCTTCTTTCAAAAAATTTTAGTGTCATTCAGCGATGAATGTTCCTAAGAGGGGATAATGTAACACTTAGAAAATCACAAACATATTCTATAGCCTAACTTAAGTGGAATAAGGTTTAGACACTACTTTTTGGTCTATTTTAATGGAATATATGTCATTTAGGAAGTCTGGAAAACAAAATGTTCAAGAACGTCAATGACGTCCGGAAACTAGTTTAATAATGTGCTAGCATGCCTTAGCCTATTTTTCTAGGATTTAGAAGACGAAAAATGAAGAAAAATAGTTGAAGGGTGTCTAACATGTGATTAAGTTGGTTCATATTGGAAACAGAAGGTTACGACTCCCTAAGGACAAACCAAGGGACCCAGAGGAGGACCCTTCATTGGGGTCAACAACCGGCGATTGCCAGGCGGTTGTGCACACCCCACAAGGTGCGTCGACGGGGCGGTTTCATTCGATGGTATGTCCAATTAGATTCTTCTCTGCAACCACTTTAGCGTCATTTTTGTTAATTGTCCATTTGGACCAACGTCTTAACTCAACGATGAAGTGCAACATGCAAGGAGGCAGGAGTTGATCAACGGTCCGTCTGTGAGGGCTTGACTTCCCTTCACTTTTTTAATTTGTCCCAATTTATTAATTAAGGTCTTAGGTCGGTATTTGGAGGATAATGGAAGTGTTATTAAGTTAAACACCCCATATAAAGATTCCAACCATCATTAGACTAATCTAAGCTCTCATAATTAAGAAATCCAAATTCTCTTGCTTCTCTCTTTTTTCTCTCTCCCAAAGAAACCTCCATGGAAGAAAAAGGTAGAGGTGTGTTCAAGGGACGAAATGGGTCAATTTACTCAATAAATCTCCACAAATTAGTAAGGTATGGGATCTCTTTCATTTTTGAGATCTCTTTCCTCAAAGGGTTCCATCAAATTGTTTAAAAAGTTGGGTTTTCATCCAATACAAATTTGATGTTGTGAATTGCTTGATTAGATTCTTTATTTTGCTATAGTAGAATAGTAGAGATTTAAGATTAATATGTTCTTCCTAACTTAATGATGAGATCATCTTGATGGTTTGGTCAAGATTATAGAAGATGTTCTATACCCCTAACTCGAGCGCATGATATGGATAGAATTCTGCTCATATTGGTTCAATGACTTGTTATTAGTTGAATATACTATTATGTTTTTATACCAATTATGAATAAATTAGGGTAATTAATAGTCCTTTCTTTTAGTTCTTTATATGTGATCTAGGTTATGCATTATTTTGTGAGTTTGACCTAAGTATCTTTTCTTAAGCTATAAACTAGTACTAAATTGTGATGTACTTATTCTTTTAGCCTTTTTATCATGTTGGTCATTGATTTGTGATGATGTTATACCCTAACTGGGTTGTATTGAGGGTTGATGGTAAGACCATGATGATAAATTATGAAGGAGACTTGGTAAATCTTGTGATCCCTATTATTTATTTCAAATTATAGTTAATTGTGATTAAGTCATGAGATTGTAATGGAGTATGCTTTTTATTAGGATTGATTGGGTTGTATGATGTTTAATTGAAATGCCTTGACTATTTTTGTGAGGTATTGTCTTAAGGTATAAATGTTATAAGAATGGTCAATGATTTACTAATGTTCCTTATTATGAAGTGATATGTAAATTTTCTAACCTAACTTATATGAATTACAATGAAAGGATTATACTCATGAAATTCTTATTGAGCTATGATGATGATGAATATACAAGGGTTAGGCCCTATGACCTATAATAATCTACGATAATTAATAAAGACATTAAAAGGGGACCTTGACAAAAGGAGTGAATGACTTCCCATAGAGGGAGATTCACCCTATAGTTCCACATGTGGTGTTGACTCCCCAATGAGGGATACTCATTCAATGGATTCCCATGAGAGGAGGCCCCAATTTCCGAGTTGTATGTATCGGGATTATACGTATCTCTTAGTTCTTGAACTCTGTTTCCCCTATAGGAAGACTAGATAGTGGATCCACCTAAAAAGCTACATTTGTTTTGGTTTTACTTTGGCTGCTAGACCACCTTCAATCGTGTAAGGTTTCAAAACACAGGATTTCACACTTAGATTTTGTGTTCTATGAAGGATAAGGCAAGTGTTCCTTAAACTAAGATGAAATAATGAACTAATAAAGTAAAAATCAACTAGAGTTACATAAGAGGTCTTACATAGCCTAGGTAGGGGTATGGGACTCTACACATGCCTTGCACTAGTTTGCCTTTAGTGAAGCCTTAGGAGGTTGTTCTTATGTCTGTAAATGTTTATAAATGTAAATGGTGATATTATAATTATCTTACATGTAAATGACATTATGTAATGTTGGTTACTCCTATGAACATAGATTTGGTCTCTTTTGTTAAAGTATGATGTCATATATTCTTAATAGGTATGTTATGTGAAGTTTGATATTAGTCATTGTTCTTGTTGGGTTACTTGATTGGGAAAGGTTATGGGGATTTGCTTGGTTATTTAACTTGTTGACTTAATGAGGGTTAATGGGTGATTTTTTTTATTTGATTATGTTGAAACAAACTCTTATCTATTCTTGTTGCTAATATTAAATAGATTAGTTTGGTTAAGTGTCAAGTTATATGATATACATGATGACATGACTAGAATTAGTATTGTTGGTCTTTTGGGGTACATGCTTTTGACTTAATGAATGTGACGAATTGATTGGTATTGTCTTCTTGAATGTGCATAAGGTTTCAAAGGATAAAATAGCATGTTTTTATAAAAGGTCAGTGTTATACATGTTTCAGGAAATGTTTATTGTCTCATACTTAGTACATGCAGTGTACAACCCTATTTCTTTATTTTTCCAACATTTTAGGTTTTGATCGTTGAAGGGTTTTTGAAGACGACATTAAAATCTTGAACTCTTAATCATCCAAGTTGGGTAGTTTCTCACTTTCCGAGGGCAATGCCAATAGTAAACTATAATGTTTTTTTAGTATTAAGACATGTTTATTTCCTTTTCATTTGGATACTAAATGTTGTATGACCTATATGGGCTCCTAGTTCATTGATATATGGGCTAGGCACAATTTGATATACTTGTAATATATGGTTATTACATCATATGACTATTTTGAGACTACGTTATGTTATATATATATATATTATGTTCTAAAAAAGTAGATAACTAAGTAATCTTCCTATACGAAGGGTCTATGTATACTTGATATATACCTATTACGTGTATGTAGAGGTCTCTGTGAACTTGAATTTAGAATAAGTAAAGATTAAAATTTCCGCTAAATTTGTCCTATGAATGTAATGATATAACTTCAAAGTCTATTCTATGTCCTCAAAGAGGACGACGACACTGATTACTTCTGAGTCAAACCTACCACAAAGTCCATATTAATGTTTCCCACTTCTATGTGGGAACTTGGATTTCTTGAAGCAAGCCACCCGACTTTGACTTATTGGAAATTTGGACTCCTTACAACAAAATCCTCTATGTCCCTTTTTAATCCATCCCACAAAAAGAATATCCTACCATAATTAATTATTTTAGCATGCACGAATGAATAGACTAATGAGAACCATGAGATTTCTCAAGAATTCGGTTTCTCAAATCAACGACATTGGGCACACGCAATCTTTCTTAATACCTCTATGCACCATACCCATAGGGAGAATGACTCATTAAACTTAGCAAGAACGGATTCTTTCAACTCTATCAATGATTGATCAAGGTGTTACTTTTACATCACCTTAACCTCCAAAGACGATTCATAGTTAGGATGAACCATAAAACAAGCATTGGAGAGTCTTCCAATCTAACACAAGAACGAGCCAACCTATGTACATCTTTAACTAGGTAATTCTTGTCTCCTTCTAAATGAGACACACTACCCATGTTCATAGGAATTAGAGCATCTGCAAACGCATTGGCTTTACCGGGATGGTAAAGGACACTAATGTAGTAACCTTTCAACAATTCTAACCATCTTAATTGTTAGAGATTAAACTTCTTTTGAGTATACACATATTGAAGCCTCTTATGGTCGGTATAAACATCAACCTTAACCCCATAAATATAATACCTCCATATTTTCAAGGAAAATACCACGGCCGCTAACTCAAGATCATGAGATTGCTAATTCTTTTCATGCACCTGAAGTTGTCTAGAGGCATATGCAACTTCCTTCCCATGTTGCATAAGCACACACCCCAAGACCAGTCGGGATGGATCACAATATATCATGAAACCGTTGGTATCCTCCGATAAAGTGAACACCGTAGCAGAGGTAAGACTATATTTCAATATTTGGAAGCCTCTTTTACTTTCTTACGTCTTCTCAAATATCGCATTCTTTTTGGTCAAGGTAGTTTAAGGAGATGCAATGGACACAATACCATTCACAAACCTACTAAAGTGTCCCGGTAGACCCAAGAAACTCGTAATGTATGTTGGAGTCAATGATTTAGTTAAATTTCTAACTGCCTCGTTTTTTCTTGGATCTACATCAACTCCCTCACTAGATATGATATGACTAACAAATGCAATACGACCTCAACAAAAACTCAGATTTTTATAGTTGGACAATAGTTGTTTAATACTTAAGTACTTGTAATACAACCCTCAAGTGTTCCATGTGTTCACTTTAATTTTTTTTAAAATACCAAGATGTTGTCAATCAAGACACTGCAAAATTAATTTACGTAACTTTGAACCATCCTATTAAACAGGTCCATACATGTCTTCAGGGTATTAGGGAGATCAAAAGAATCTAGGGTCAATATTAGAAAAGTAGGAATTGAAATTGTGTTCTTATCTAGTAAAAAGTCAACACGTAAATTAATTTCCCATTTGTGAGGGATTCTGAGAAGATCATTAGGGAAAACCTCCAGAAATATCCTCACTACGGGGACTAAATCAATGGGAGGATTTTTATAGTCTAAATCTTTGACACTTACAAGATTGTATAACATCCCTTTTGAGATCATTTTACAAGACTTTAGACAAGAAATACTAAGACCCATAGGAATAAAATAACACCTTTCCACTCCAAAATGGGTGCATTAGGAAAATTAAACTTGATAATTCTTGTCCTACAATATATTGGAACAAAAACAACCGTGCAACCAATCCATTCCAAAAATGACATCCAAGTCGACCATATGATGTTTTAATAATTCAAAATGGGTAACTCTATAGGGAAAAATTTATAGGACAATTGCTATATACCCTCTTTGGAACCAATGACTCACTTTACGGGGTAGTTACCATAAAAGATTCATTTATAATGTCACGCACAATGTAAATTTTTTAGCTATTAACGGAGTAAAAAAAGATAGTGTAGCATCCGGACCAAGTAAAGCATATACATCAATAGAGAAGACTGGTAACATATCGGTCACCAAATTGGGAGAATTCTCTTGTTCACTCCTAAAGTGAAGTGCATTCACTTGACCCTCAAGGCTTCTCATTTATCCCCCCTTCACCTACTTTCTTCCGCTTTTTGAGCACGAACAAATAGAGGAAATATTTTCATATTATCATGTAACATAGACGAAAAACTTTTTTATAGCAAGCCTTCGGACACTCCCTTAAGAAAGCAACTCATCTCATCTCTTGGATTTTACACCAAAGATGGAGCATACTTGGAAAATTAAGTAAACTTCAAGGAGTAGTCAAGTGCACTCATAATCCTTGCCGAAGGTTGATGAATTATTCCACTTTAGCTTCCCTCAACTATCGAGGAAAGAATCTATCAAAGAAAGAACTCTTGAAGAACTCCTAAGTCACCGCACCAATTCTTAGAGCTTTATTATCTCTCCATTGTGTGTACGATTGTTGGGACACATCTTTGAGTTTATAGGCCACCAATTCAAACTTCTCATTTGAAATCTCCCCCATTACATAAAAAAATGTCATAGATTTTATCGATGAAATATTAAGGGTATTCATCGGACCATTAACCGAAGAATATATGTTGGTTCATTCTAGTAATGTCTCTTAAACTACAAGCCATAGTATTAGCATCTTCAGGCACTCGGGATCCAACCTCCCAATTCACTTGGGCCGACATAGTTTGGACTAGAGAAGTGATGACATTATATTGAGAGGTCATGTATTGGGATAAATTCGAAAATCTCCCCTTACCTCTCCATCCGCATTAACCGTATTTTTCTCAACACTTCTAGAAGATTCTTTTGAGTATTCATACCTATAACCATGATAAAACGTTTAAGTGAAAGCACATGTGTAAGATTCCGGAAATGACATAGGTAAACTAGATCCTAATATGTTTGTCATGATTTTCTAACGTCCTAAATAGGTATATAATGTCGTATTGATGCAGTTTGTAAGAGTTTAGGTGTATTGGAAGTCAAACGTCAAGGGACTACTAAGACGTTAGATGACTAAGTCACTAATTTTTCTCATATGTGGTTTTATATGGTTATATGTGATTAATGATATTATAAGGTTATTAAATTAATTATTATGGTTTATATAGGTTGTGTGCCAAGTTTCATGAAGTTTTGAGGTTAAATGTCTAAGAAGGTCCATGACGTTCGAATGTTTTTCCTTGAAACGACCATGAGTGTCTAGGCATGTTTTGGTAAATTTTCAATGTTCATTTTCGATGAAATTCATGTGATGGGTCAAAAATTCATATATGAGAATGTCCAAGACAGCCCAACCAACGGATGGCAATCGACGCCTAGTGGGTCAGTTGTCACCCCGTTGGTTTAATCGATTGACACTTAGGATTGTGGGAGAGTAATACAAATACTATCCCCAATCTCCAACCATGGACCAACAGGACGGTCCATTGGTGAAGGGACGGGCCGTCGTTTGTCAGCCATTGGTGCACTCCCTCCAAGCGCATTCACTGTTAAGTTGAGGGGGGAACTTGCAAAATCATCCCAAGACCAAATGACAACATTTCTGACTCATTAAGGGTGTTTTGGGTAGTTTAAATGTATTTAAAAGCCTCAAACACTTAGAAGATTTCATTTTTTAATATAAAAAACGCAAATTTCCTTAGAAATTCCCTAGTTATCCATTGTAGCTAAAACTCAAGGAAGGGCTTGGATTGGAGAATTGAGTGTAGATTCTTCATTAAATTGAAGAATTTGATTAATTGAGGTATGATTTTTGATCCTTTAAACTCTATCCATCAAGGAGCCCAACATTCATAGATGTTCTCTATTATTTTCAAAGATAAATTTTCCAAATTCATTATGTATACATAGATTCTTGCATTAAAGGTTTTTAGGCATTTATGAGTGATTGAATTAATTCGATGATTTTAACTAATTAACCTATGAACCCATCAAATTGATGAACCCTAGTTTTTGACTAAGTTATGGGTTACTTGATATTGACTTAATGTTTACAAATTCTAGAGTAGGTTTATATGGATTCTCTAATGATATAATAATTGAGGAAAATTGATATAGAGGTTGTATTAGATTGATGAATATATAGTGAATTGACCTAGTCTCATTTAGTATTGTAATAATTGTATTGAATTGATGTTCATGGACATTGGTAAGGGCCTTGTGATGTTGAATTGGTTTAATTAGCATTGAATAGAGGTGTTGACGATGAAGTAGTGGTACTCTGCCTATGACCTATTTGATGATAATTATACTTAATTATATTTTATGGTAGTATTAGAGCAGTGTTAAGTGCATTACTTGCATTTCATATGGCCTTATTGGAGTAATTTTATGTAAAATGATGATCATGGCCTTGTCGGCAACTATATGATGTATTTTGATGATTATGTGAAGTATGATAATATCTACCTGCATGATAAGTAATGTGAATGTAAATGTGTTTATCTATTTGATGTTATTTAGTTTATCATGTTAAACTATGACTATGACATATGTGTATTGTCTTAGGGTTGATGTATTCTTAATACTATTTTACTATATGAGTTTATGAAGGTTATTTTGAGGATGATATGATAGTATTTATGTAGCTTAAAGAGGATATGGTTATGACTAATGTGATGTATATGTTGTCTTGCCTTGGTTGACTTGTGTCCCTTACTTTATGATTTTCTAAATGTGAATATGAGATGTCTTGACTTAAGATGATAAAGTCTCTTAGTATTTAATGTATTAATGATATCTGACCTTAAATGATTTTAAGAGGGTCCTTTATGTGAAACCTTGAACATATTGGTAAGGTTATGAATGTTGAAGTTAAAACTCGTAATGATATCCTTTAAGTAAAGGAATGATAGACTTAAGGTTGATTGGTTGGAATGGAATCATATCAAACCTTAGGAAAGTCATGATGAGTTACTTGTCTCTATTGTGAGGTATCCCTAGTGGACATTTCTTTGATAGGGTCAATGTCATTGGATTATGAACATGATATGGAACCCCTTTATATGAACCTTATGTGTAAGTTACTCTATGAGTACAAAGTCTATAATCAAGTGAATATGGTAAAGGAAATAGTTCTAGTTAAAGAATGAGACTACATTACAAAGCATCCCATTCATATTCCTTAACCATGTGCCTACATGGGATGTGTCAAAGTTCTACGATTGGCAAGTGGAACACCCTCATAGAAGTAGGTTAGAACATAGGGTTTTATGTTTTTTCTATCATGGTCTATTTCGTTTATTCCCTATTCTCATCATATGGGATACCTACAAGCATTAAAAGTTCTATGAAGTTTAGGTGGTGGTATGGGATGCAATCTAGACATTGCACAATAGGCTTTGAACGTGTTCGTTGGAGTTGCTAGGTCTAATCATAGACAATTTATTGAATGTCCTTTATGTAATAAAATGTCTCCTAAATGAACTAATGAATATAATGACATAAGTAAGAAACAATGTTAGATGAATAAGTACTTATCTTGAGTAGTTAAGGGTTGTCTATTTAACGTGTGAAGGGGGCATAAGAATGGTCACTTCGTATCTTAAATAGATAAGTCTTAAGGATGAATCTAATTTAGAAAAATGTTTGAATATGTAAAAATGATATAAACATAGGTAGTCTTAAAGATTATTTAGGTAGTCTGGAAAAAGAAAGTCATGGACATTATCTTTTTTATGTACTTAAGTCTATTGATATCCTTGGTGTATTGAGTTAGAATGATTCTATCATGGGGTAGTCTATAAGATCTCTTAAGTGTATGTGTAAGTGATTGTATGATAGGTCTCTTAACAACTCATTCAACTGAGACTTAGATTTATCGTTGGTACATGAAATCTCATGTTGATATGTTTGTTGTCTTGTAACTGTTGATGTGTCTTATTACAAGTAGTCTTGAGGGTCATTTATGTATGCTTAGGGAGGTTGTATGAGAGGTCTAATTGTGTTCTTCAGTGAGTCTTAGGAATATCTTTTTAGTATGTAATGACAATGCTAGAAGCTTTTAAAATGAAGAGAAAATAGTTTCACTGTACAGTGAAGCATTCACTGCAGTTAGATTAAGTTATTGGTAAGTGTTTCTTAATGTACAAGTGTGCTTAAAGTTGCTCAAATATTATTTTATGTGTTTTCTAAGTTTATAAATGTTATTCTTATGATTATTATATAATTTTAAAATTAAAATAATCATATTTATAATAAATGTCCATTTTCATGACTTTTACGCATAATGCTATACTTAGTACATGCGATTTTACTAATTCCATACATTTATCTATCTCAATAGTTGTTGGTAGGTGAGGAGAATTTGGAAAGCAAGACTTGGACTGTAGCATCATTAAAGTAAATTTGAAGTATGTCCTCAATTGACTGGAGGGCATATATAGATGTCTTTTAAGTTTCTTATGAAGGATTGTATAGACTATTATTTTTATATTATAGGTTGGGGCCGTGTCCTTAAGGTATTCCTATGTCGTTAAATTTTAATGAATTGGATTTAATATTTCTATGATTTTATATGAAAAGAGTTTTAAATAATATGAAAGTTTTATGTAAAATTTTAACTGAACTCCGCACTACTTTAAATATGTATATGCTATTGAATATATGTAAGGTGGCTTGTACAGAGATGGTCACATCCCGATCACCACCCTATAAAATAAGCAATGTCCGGATTGCAACCGCATACTTGACATCTCGTAGGTCTCGTACAAGCCGTTACATATTATTTCACACAACATAGTGATCGTGGTGAGGAATTTTAAAGATTATATAAAAACATATCATATTCTTTAGAAATCTCTTACTATAAGTCGAGAAATCGAAGGCCTCATCGCATCAAACTTAAGACAAAACGAAATACTTGGTATACACCCATACATCACGGCTCCCACTATAGAAAAACTTTGTCCTATTACAAGCTCAAATGGAAACATAAAAAGACATCTACTGACCTTTACTGAAATAAGGAACAGACTTCAATTCTCTGTAAATGAATCTATGATCCATGTCTTCACTTCTAAAATTCGTCCTCACATACAAACACTATAGAATTGATAAAAGACGGATTTATTACAGAAACCAAATCTACTAATTTGACTAATCATAAAAATCAATTAAAATGGGAATTTAGTGGAAATATACAGGTTTATTTTAAAAAATCATATCAGCATAAAAACACATTTAGCACTAGACACAAATATCACATTCAAGCCAACATAAAAAATTTTAGGGACAGTTTACAGTAACTCCCTTCACTGTTCCGTGAAGTCCCTTCACTATAGAGTGAAGTTGATTATGTTCACCTAAGACATCCCTTATTATATAATCTTCCCACTTATAGCTACCCTAATATTCACATAATCAACAAAAAGAGAGACCGCCAATACACCCTTTCTAGGCATGCCTAAATGATCCTCAAGAATACTTATAATAAGTCACGTACACTCTTAGAATACATCAAAGCATCAACACATATATAATATGGCATTATCTTTCCGAAGGCTACCAAAAGATATACTTATGTAAATAAAGAAGATAACGTCCATTATCGACTTCTTCAATATTACCTAAGTAATCCTTAAAACTTCATATGTCTTAGATTAGGCCCACAATATCAACCGTTTCCCTAACTAGAGTCATTCTCAAGACTTCAAAAGATAAGACATGTAGAGAACATGCCTTATGCCCACTTAACACATTAGCTAAGGAGTCCTTATGTCACTATAGATTACGTAGACATTCAATAACATACATCATACCATATGTCATTAGTTCATTAGTTCATCAATAGACACATACATCACATAAAGGATATTCAAGTAATGGTCTATGAAAAGAATAACAAACTCTAACTAACACCTTCAAATAATATTGTGCAATGTCTAGATAGAGTCTCATACCACTACCTGAACTTCATAGAACGTCTCTAATGTTAGTAACTATTACATATGATGAGAGTAGGAAGTAACCGACATAGACAATGATTATAAGACATGGAATCCAGAGTTTTATCCTACTCTGATGAGATTGTTCTACTTTCCAATGGTAGAACATAGACACATCTCATGTAGGCACGTTAATAAGAAATATGAAGGGCATGCTTCTTACTCTATTCTTATTATTTAACAAGAACTACTTCCCTTACCTTACTCACTCAATGCTAGCCTTGTTTCTCATAGAGTAATTCCAACTTAAGGTTTAGATAAAAGGGTTTTGTATATGTTCGTAACCCAATTACATTTACCCTACAAAAGAGGTCCTTTAGGGTTACCTTACAATGGAAACAAGAAGATCATGATGAATTTCCTAAGGTTTAATAAGATGTCGTTCTATCCAATTACCTATGTCTATCATTCCTTTACTTTGAAGGATACCGGGGGTTTCGCGGGCTTACGACTGAACCTTCATAACCTACAACTATGTTCAAGTTCACAATAAAAGACCGTCGTAACATCATTTAAAAGGTCACGTTTTCCATTCATCCCTTAAATAGACTAAGGGACTCTCATGTTGTGCGACAATTAACCACTCCAAGCACATCATCTCATCGCTTTACTTACAATACACGTCATCCTAGAACACATAAGACATAACCATAATCATCTTCAATTCGACCTATCCAATATAAAAAATCATCAATGTACAAACATAGACTTATATGTCCCATTAGGAAATATTCAAGACTCAACCTACACCTATACACACAAAGGTCAAAGTCATAGTGTACCAAATCACCTAAATCGCATTTGATAGATGAACACATATAGACCTTCACATTTCTTAAACATGGTAGAGAGATATATCATACCTAATTCCCCATTACTTCAACATAGTTTCGACAAGTCCATGATCACATGTTGTGCATATACTAACGTAGATCGGCCAACATCAATTTTAAAGTAAAACACATAACACCGTCACCATATACTAGACCATACCAATCATAATAGCATTAAAGTGTAATTAAAATCAAAATAAAGGGAATAGGGCATCTACCAACACATCATCCTGAACACCTCAATCCAATGCCAAATTACCGAATTTGATATCACAAGGCGCTTACCCATGGCCATAACAAACAATTAAACATTACAGTATCTATATTCATGAAACTAGATAAATTTACCACATATCTTAATACCCAAAAAACCTATGCATCAAACGCACTACCATTATTACATCATTATAACCCTCCATTGACAATCTAAATCATAATTCACACCACTTTGGACGTCATTATCACTAACCAATAACTTAGTCAAAAACTAGGTTTCATCAAATTCATGGGTTCATAGGTAATTTAGGATTAAATCTTCAATAAAATTACAATTTAATCTAAAAAAAATATTTAATAACAATTGATGCAAGAACCCATGGTAGAATCATGAAATTGGACAATTCAACTTTGAAAACTTAAAAAAACATCTTGAGAGTTTGGCTTCTTGATGAAGAGAATTTTAAGGATCAAAATCCATTCCTTCAAGAAGTTTATTTTTCACTTTTATGAATAACTCTACTCAATTCTTCACATCCAAGCTCTTCTCATTCACTTTGTTACTTCAAATGGAGTCTTAATGATTTCTAAAGGGATTTTTGCGGTTTTTATTTAGAAGAGTTTAAGTGTTCATTGTGTTAAGACTATACACACTTTAAATATCCCAAAATACCCCGTAGTAACTTCAAAAACATCTATTTTATAATTGAATTAAAATACATTTCCCACCCCTCAACTTAACTGTGAATTGCACGAAATGGGATGCATGCCACCAATGGTTGGCATTCTATGACCATTTTTTCCACAAAGAACCCGTCCCTGTGATTTCATTGGTTTGGTTCAGGACACTCAAACTTTTAATCATACCTCAAAATATTATGTCCACATCGCATGACACCCTACCAACGCAAGGCGTCGTTGACACCACTGGCGTTGACTATCTCTGTGGTCCTAAGCTTTCTTGGAAGCCTTTGTTCCTGATTTTGGGTCCTCTTTCCTCAAAAACCCTTGGATGGTCCTTAAGGCATGTTTTCCTGTCCTGACTTCCATCTCCAAACATTATCATAGATTTAGAAACTCTCATATAATTTAAATCCGAAACGAACAATTAAAGACTCGGCGAAGCATGTTCTTTGATGTATTTTTTTGACCTCCAAACCTCACGAAACTCAACACACTGCCTATATACAATACATCATAATCACTCATAAAAGACCTTAAAAAAAAACATCATGAAACACACATAAAAATTAGAACCCCACATATTAGACATATTAGGGTGACTTAGTCGGTCGAACGTCTTGTCCATCCCTTGACGCTTGCGTCGCAATGGTACCAACTCTTAGACACTGCATTCTAACCATAACCTCGACCTATAGTACTTAGACCATCAATACCACATGTTAGTTGATACGCTCAAACTTAGTTCTCAAATAATATGTAAAGCGTCGAGTAAGTCGTAACCCAACTAGTAGAGGTTGGGATCGTTCCCACGAGGAAAGATAGTTTGGACTTAACTTCAAACTAGTATTACTATTGTTTTCATTAATTATTTCCTTGGAAAGAAAAATGATCAAAGGGGGGTTTTGTATTTTAAATAAAGAAATAACTAAGAAATTGAAGAGACACTTCCCACCTTCAAAATGCTGAGTTGATAATGTAATGAAAGGAACTAGGTTTAATGTGCCCCAGGTCTACCGTGATAAAAATTCTTCCGAGTATCTTCTGCACAGTGAAAAGTATGTATTTTAAAATCCTTGGTCCGCATCTAGAAAAGTTCACACTCCTGCACATGTGGTCCAGCTACGGTAATTGTATCCTCATCCCTTATATTTACCGTCTTAGTTAAGCATTATAGGTTCGATAGTTGACAAAGTTATTCACCTCAACCAATCAATACTATCCTTTATATAGTATACATCTAAATCTGATGTTATAATTCTTTTCCTATTATATACCTACCTCCTTGTCCTTGCAATTAGAATTAGGTGAGTTCTAACGTTGGCCATCCGTTAAAATCCTTCTAAGCAAAAGAATTATCAATACATGCAAGAACCACTATTCTAGAATTATTATTTTAGTTAGGTGTTACCTCATGTATTGCCTATTGTTTCCCACAACCCTAGATTTTATTGAGTTAGTTAAGCATAGTAATCCTCACAATATTCAAATTTATGGTATAAATGAATTCATGTACTTACTTCAATGAGAAAAAGTACAATCCAAAATTTTTCGCTTGATAATCAACGAAACACCACAATCAATACAAGCTCTCAAATAATCAAGAATCTCACAAAATGTTTAAAAAAAATAATCAAGTCTAACAATAATCAAAGGACTAACCAAGTAATATCCCGAGTCTAACCTAAAAAACGAGGTTTTTTCGAACTATTTATAAAAAATAAAAACCTAATTAAACAAGGACTCTATTTGCTGGAATCTGTTAAAACGCGGCTGGATAAACGGACCTCGCGATGGGACGTCATGGTCACAACGAGCTGTAATGGACTCCACCGTCCCATACGTTGCAAATTCATTGTTTCTCTCTTTATTACCCTCGACGGCAGGTACGACGGATCGTCACAGGCACAACGGTCCCTCGAGGGTCTCCATTCCAAAACACTTGAACTCTTGGAATATGGGTACTAGGACTACTTCTCTAATCTTCATGACGAACCTCGAGGACGGACCTTTATGGCTATGACGGTCTGTCACACTTTCCATAACGCCACACTTGGTGAGACTTCCCCATCTTCTTTCAGCATCAGCAGCTGCACTAACGCTGCAACCTGTTTTGTGGGGGGACGGACATTCCACGAGCATGATGGCCCGTCACTAGCTCCGTAGGTGTGCCTCTTCTGCATTTTCTTCACTTCAACAAAACCTCCGCATTTCATCTTGTGTACATATTTCCTTCCTGCAAAAAGGTGAAAATAATATAAAAATTAGCACAAAAAGGCTTTTGGAGACATTAAACTTAAGGAAAAAGTATTAATAATACCGTTAAACCAAGGTAGAAAAGTTGACAGATAAGTTACCCTTACTTCCACTCTACAGAACTGTACATTAGATTTTCACCTCATACGGCTCCTCGTAATGCCCCTATCGACCTCAGTCTTATTTTTTGCTAGCTTGAGTTCATAACTTTAAACAATTTAATCATTAAAACTTAGAATTCCTGAATTTGCTATAGTTTAGAGTGTTAGTTATTTTTTTGTTTTAAATAAATTTAACGTGAGTCTTTCCTAATTTTCTGCTTCCTCGAATTCACTCTTGTAACTAAAAAAACCATCATCCGACATGCAATGTGTTAAGCTGCCGCCAGGTTCTCCTGAGCAGGTCGAACTCTCCTCAGATCATAGTTGCATACTTATATATCGTTTCTTTACACACCCGCAACTTAAATTAGTGGTTTGGACGCAAGCGATTCAGTATTATTTCAATCAAAATCATGGTACAATAGTATCCATGTTTTTATCCTTTTGAAATCATTTGTCTATCAATCCCGACTAATCTCAATCTCATCATATTAATGCATGCTATCACGATACCTGAAGTTATGTGGAATCAGACCATGACATAGACTCACCATGCACTAACACCTATCCTCTTCATTTCTTCTCACGTTAGGTGCTAATATTTCCCTTTACTGTAACTAGTGTTCGGTCACTTCAAAAAAACAAATCCTCATTTTTCACACATGATATCAGTTTGTGATAAGATTCTTTTGAACACCACTCCTCGAACAAAATTTACACTCATTCATACCTCTTGCCATAAGCGTGCGCCCTTATTTTCACTTACTTTAAGTTTGCTATACAACCCTTAGGATCTAACGATATGACTTTGTTACTCTAACGTAGCTCAAGGTCAGGTATGTATATTTAGGTAAAATACTTTAGAGTGACTTTTTGCCCTCCTTGATATTCGGCTTTAAAATCCATTTCATCAATCATTTTTATTGGCCTGAGTTTTCTTCCCATATTCTTTGACCCTTGCTATTTTCCTTTTGTTTTCATTTGTGTAAGTGATCCTTTCTTTTCTTGTTTTTATTTCTTCTAATTTATTTTTAAAAAAACCAATTCTTGATCACCTTAACGTTTGTTCTTACTCGTCGCAATTCTTTGTTATTTAACAAACCACAACTTTCAAAGCATTCCTCTAATATCCACCTCAAACTCATGGCTTTCATGAGTCAAAGTACAAATAATCCTTAAATATGGGGCCGAGCCATAAAAATGGTTGTTTATTTGCATTAGTCACCCTCAACATATGCGTTTGGCATATGCTAAGGTTCTATGTCCAAGGAGGGACAAGAGCCAGACACATTTTTTCTCAGAAACCACAGTTAGGGTGAAAAAAGAAAGAAAGGTCTAGTTTAAGGTCAATGCATTTGGATAAAAGAAGGATAAATTTCATTTGGTTTTGTTATTTAGGCTAAACACTGAGCTATATTTAATAAGGGTCTATGATCCTTTTCCTATTGTTTATTACAACTTACTTTTAACTGGACTACCAGGTCAAGTTCTAGAAGCATACAAATAGTGGACTTTCAAATCATCCTCACACTCCTTGCCATCTCATTACTCTACTACCATATTATCAGACACCTAGTTTGAATTTTAGACTTGGTAATGTATGTTGTACCTCTATTTCCTCTCTTACCGCCCACTTATCAATTACTATGCCTATCATACATTATTTTCCATTTATCAGGATAATATTTTACCCATCATGCTCCAAGAATCAAACATGTACATAAGATATCGACATGGCGCTTCAACTAGAAAAATAAATCAGTCTTTTGGGGAAAAGAACATAGGTAGAAAACCTCAAAAGACGATGTGAATTGGGCTACTCAGACTCACCCTAATCACTCACTTTCAATTTACCCCACCCCCAAAAAACCCCATTAACCACCACCCCCCAAAAAAAGGGCCATGCAATTGTCCCCAATTCCATCAAAAACTATTTAATACCTGGAGTGGTAGGTGAACAAACTAGAGCTCAAAGCGCCGACGATCGCACCTGGTGGGTCCCGCTCCCCTCCGCCTCAGGAACCCACGACCCTCTCATCTGGACCCCACGCTCAAGATGTCCTCAGTAATCACTAGCCTGAAGGTTTTCCGACATATCCATCGAGTGGCCTGGATGGCTAACACCCGCAACTCAAAAGCAATCCAAGCCGCTGATTAACCTCATGTGATCTCCAACTCTGTGTGCTGGACCTTCCTCCACTCCAAGCGGCTCTTCTCCTCTTTCAGCAATAGACTTCTGTATCCAAGGCCGGATGGTGATGCCAAATTGTGGCCATCCTGTGCCTCTCTAATTTGTGGACCCTAGCTACGGGACCAGAAGTAAAGAAGGGGATAGCGATAGGAGCTCGGGGCATGCTACTACCCTGGATCACTAGACTGGGGTAATGTAAGTTGAGCCGCCTGCGTAGCCGTGCGGGTCCTGTGCTTCTGTCTCATCCAGAGTGTCAACCATAGGAGGAACTATGGACGGGGCCTATAGTGTAGGCAACTCATTGCCTCACCCTGATAGTATACGTATCAACTGTCCTAGTGGAGTCCTTGACGGCATCACAACGTTCATCCATGCACCACCTCCGGCAGACCTGCATATAAAAATATCATCACGGAAGGGTAGTAGTGTGACCTTAAACGACTCCTCGTGCATGACCCCTTTAATAAGCCACGTAAAATCCCCTCAACCGCTATCATCTTTCCCCTCTGTACTGTCGCGTCCCATGTGATGATATTATCAGCGGATATGGGGGGAAAAAAAGTGCGGACTTTAATCCACAACACATTCGCCATGAAAGTTAAGGTTGGACTTCTTATGGCATCCCTTCGGCTCGGTCACCCAGTAGGGCAGCCTCTCTCACGGACAGTGCAAAGGGCCATCCACCTCTTGTGGTCTCTCGTCAGCGATGGCTCACACCGTATTTGTCCATATTTAACAATAGCCATCGGTTCAAACTCGAACAATGATAGGGGTCCGATTAGCATGCAATATTTTCTTTCCGTCATCAGAAACCGTCAGATGGGCAGGCTGGAGATCTCAACGCTTAACACCACGACCAGACCACTCCACTGGGGCCTATTTTTGGCGGGGAAGCCCACCTATCAATCTGTGATCCGGATAGGTCACACGTGGAATGCATCGAACTCTCGGACCATCTCTTCACTATAACTTCCCAATGGATGTGCTGTCAACTGCCAGTCGATTTTTTGTGGAAGGATTCTGGAATCGAAGCTCATCCGTGAACCTTCCCGTAATGACCCTCCGCCCTAATGTAAGTGTCCTAGTCATAAATCCTTTGTCATTCAGGAACTTTGCATTGGAATAGACCTTAAACTGCCCGTCGACAGACCACTGGTTGGGCTGGTCAGTAACCGGGGTGAGAGCACGAGCTGGTGAACCGGGTGTGGATTGTTAACTGTCAGCCTAATCAGCGGTGGCATGTGCGGGAACCTCAGCAGATCTAGAGGCTTCCTCCAACCACGAAATTCCTAAAGAGCTAGACGCTCTTTCATCATTAGTTGCTGACCCAGAAGGTGTGCCGGTTAGTGTGCGCTCCTTATCAGACTGAAAGACAGTGACTACGCCAGACGCCACGTTTTTGGGGGTGGCTCTTGCAGCACATGCAGTACGGGATGGTGTAGAAGTGCTTGGGGGCACGTACTCAGGGTCACGCTCATTATAAAAGCCAATCACAAGGCGCGCAGACGGGGCAACTGACTTCGATCGCATGCATGCATAGAGTAGATCTTGTTTTGGTGTCATAATCGATAGTACTTGAAAATTTAAGGAAAAACAAGAGAGAAAGGTACTTGTTGATCAAGTAGAGACCCAAAGCAGCAGACTCCAACTAGTAGATAGTGAATTGTAGGAATTGGGGAGTTTGGAGAAAATGATGGTTTGTATCCGAGGGATTATGATCTTTGGACTTTGAAAAGGGAGGGAAATGGGAGAAAGAGTGAAAGATTTTGGTGAAATGAAGGGGTGGGGGTTTTAAATGATGAATTTTTATAAACCCAGCCGGGGTTGTGTTGGGGTGGGGGGTGAAGGGGGGGGGGTGGGGGGGTGGTTGGGGTTGGGTTTTGAGTGTTGTTGTTTGTGTTGTTGGGTTGGGTCGTTTACTCTTTATTAAAGACGCTAAATAAACCACCAGACAATTCCCTGACGACGGTCTTTTCTATTTCCTCTCGGTTGTGAAGGTTCGTATTGGTTCTATCCCGTGTGCCTCTATTTGAAAATAACAGAAAGACGTACCTGTTATGGTACGGAGGATTCATGCGACTGTCCGTCGAGGAGTGCGAACGGTTTGTCGTGTAGTCCGTCAGTTCACTACTGCTGTCAGTGTAATTTTATGAAAAATTTCCTGGTGATATACTTGCAAATTTAAAACCCATTAGTAGAAAATGCTACCATTACTAGAAAGAACAAAAACTATAAGTATTAGGTTGCCTCCAAAAAAGCGCTTTATTTAACGTCGCGGCACGATTGCTGTAGAGTAATTTCTACAAAATTTCCTTGTGATGTGCCTGCATATTTAAAACCCATTAGTAGAAAATTCTAAACCATTACTAACAGAATAACATATAAGTGAATTGGGTTGCCTCCAACACGCGCCGGATTTAAAAACTTACAAACGTCGCGCACTACCTGAGACCCTTGATTACCAGCCTTCATCAAGAGGGGGGACGTTCTTCCTCTATCACTTTATCCAACCGATGCAATATGCCCAAAATAGAGTTTTGTGATTCATTCTCTATTAACCTAAACCTCACTCCCTCCTTGGTTTTAACTCAACTACTGCTCAATTTGAGCTATTCTTGGGTAATCAAGGAAGGGCCAGTTCGTTTGGACTTGACTTGCCCCGAAGCAAATCACTCTAACAACTGTATAACAAACAAAATCCCCAACCATAACTCTCGTTTTTAAATTTTTAGTTTGATTATCCCCTTCTTCATCTTTTCTTGTGGATCTATTGCCAATAACCCGATTGGAGCTCAACACGCTTCCTCATGAACCTAAAAATGTTGAAGATCACTTCTTCATTGTTCAACCGAAATTTCATATGCCCCCTTTTCATATAAACTAAGGCTCTACCCGTAGCAAGGAATGGCCGCCCACGATTATAGGCACTTCAAAAATCGCTTCACAATGAAGAAAAAAAAAGCTACCAGAAATATGATGACTCCACTTTTACTAGCACACTCGTGGGAGTAATTCCTATAGGCTTTTCACTGTTCGAATCAACCACCAGTACCGCATCGCAAGTGGGCTTTGGGTCACCCAAACCCAACTTCTTGTAAATCGAGAGGGCATAGAATTTATGGCTTCCCCCAATCACATAATGCTTTCGCAAAATGTATGACCCCACTTAACAATGAATGTGAATGCGAACCCAGGTCTTATTTCTTTGTACGAGTAGTCTTCTACTGCACTACAAATGTTGAGTCTATCTCATCCGCGAAAGTGACCGATCTTTTCTTTGTAACCAATCTTTTCATAACTTGGCTAACCGGGCAGTTGTTCTAGAGGTTATACAAAAGGGACATTGATAGAAAACTACTTCATCCTTGTTATAAAACCTATATTTACCATAGACGGCTAGGTGGGTCAATAGTTTGCTTTACCCCACCCTGAGTATTGATTAGTCCATACCTGTGCACTTTTTTTGGATTTGGATAATGTTTTTTAGGGAAGTGCCTTGTTTGCCGTGTGTTTCACAGTCGGCAGTTAATTGTCCATGTTGCACTCGATCGCTTATAATTCGTATATTGCTGTGTATCGACTTTTTCCCAATACCACCAGCTAAATTACACCTTAACTCTTTATTGCTCCATCACTAGCATCGACGCCTCATCCATTTTGTGCAACATATCCTCAACTCGTGCCATCTATATCCACCATCCTTAGGATAACTTTACATTGTTGGAGGAGGGACATAGGGGCCTATCCTCTATCATTTCTGTTACCAGTAGTCCTAGTTTGAGTGTTTTCGCGGTTGTCGTTTCCATCTAAGACATATGAACCTCTCGTTATAGTTACCATACATCCGACCGCCTTTTGTTCCCTGACCTTGGCACAATTACCCCTGATTTGATCCTTGGGAGATCGTTCGAAACCCCCCTTCTTCTCATTTACTACATAGGATCCCCGCATCATAGCATTCATCATTAAGATGTTGGTGGTTTAGGCCAAGTAGTTAACTGGCATTTATCTTTTAGTCACGCCTATGAGTCTGTTTTTGTTAACCAAAACCATGCTCAGTTACATCCTGAGCCATTTCTCTCACGAATCTCATATTATGGATGGGTTTTGTGATAGGAGGTGCAACTTCGAAGGTAATTTTCCCGTACATGAGTTCCTATACTTCCCCTTTATAATTTCGGAGATTTTCTTCTAATTTTTTCCGGCAAACTCAGCATAAGGACCTCCTCAAAGATCCACCTGCTATAGTGTCCAACCCTCTCCTATTATTCTCTCCCATCCACGATAGAAGTATTCTCATTGACTCATCATCTATCGTTGATTTGGGACACTTCTCCAAGAATGAGGGTGAATCTATCCCAGGAACTACGAACTGACGCCCTGGTAGTGCCCCAAAGTTGTTCACTCTGTCTTTGTAGGTTTAGTTTCTTGGAGACCGGATATAGCGTGTAAGAAAACATCCCTTAGAATTGTTCCAACTGACAATTAGTTGTAAGGGAGCTCATTGAACATCATATAGCATCCTCTTCCATCTCCCGTTAGTGAGAGAGGAAACACTCTGAGCCCCTATTTAATCCAAGTCCAAGTCAGGGCCTCCCTACACACTTTTACAACACTTCCCTTACCTTAGCTATATGGGCCATTTGGATATCAGAAGGTAGCCCTAAAACAATCCTCTGGAAGTGAGTCATTTGCATTATGCTACTAGTACAAAAAGGTGTGGCCTGGTGGTATAGAGGCAAGACAAGTGGCCCATCGGAGTATGCTATGTAATCATAGCCTCTGTAGTATGCTGTGACCGTGAGCGGGATGTTTGTCCATCTCTGTTGGTGTTTCACACCAGAGAATCGGGTACCCAACTGACCCTGAAAATTAACGTCAAGCTGGGATGTTCTGGTTTGGATCATCACATTCCCCCCCCCCCCCCGTGGCCGTAGGGAAACAAGGTTATCTTCCTCTCCATGTATTTGGCATACAAGGAGGGTTGTTTTGCACTAATCAAAAACAATAAAAAAAGTAAAATTAGAAAATAATCATCTAAACTAAGTACTACGTTTTAAGGTATTTAACAGCTACTTTCCCCGGCAGCGGCGCAAATGTCGATACCTTAACATTTCTTTCAATAACAGTAAAGTGGTCTTGTCAAGATAAAAAAACCCTATTAGTGAGGTGGGATCGTTCCACGTGGAAAATAGTTTACCACTTAAACTTCAATCTATTATTACTATTGTTATTCAATACTTCCTTGGAAAGCAAAATAATTAAGGGGGGGGGGGTATGGTATTTTTAATAAAAATTGAAAATTACTAGCGCAATTGAAAGAGACACTTTTCTAAGCTTCAATGGTTTGGATTTACTCAATTAATGGAATGGAGTAGGGTTTACGTGTTCCCCACAAGTTCATAACTTGATAAGTCTAACTATAACAATCTTTCCATATTATCTTGCTGCAAATGATAAGTATGTTTTCTAAATCCTTGGTCTCCTCATCTAAAAATTTCCACTCCGCACCTTGGTTTGGCTACGTGTGTTGCTATCCTAACCTTTATAGTTACCTCATATAAGCATCATTTCATTATTTGACTAAAGTATACCTCTTCCCAATCATACTACTCTATTAGACGAGTAGATCCACATGTTTTATCTACCTGCTTGGTCCGGTGATAGCAATTAAGGCAGTGCTAACTTGGTCATACCGTTAAAAACTTCTAAGCGAAAGAATTATCAATACATGCAAGACATCTATTCTAAATTGTTATTTAGTTTAGGTTTTTATCTCTGTATTTGCCTATGGTTTCCCACAACCCTATTATGGAGTTTATTTACACATAGTCCTAACACAGTATTCAAATTCTGGTATAAGAATTCAGTACATACTCAATGAGAACGCTTAAATCCAAAGCTATCACTTGATTAATTCACCGAAAATGCACCATAAATCAATTACAAGAATCTCAAAATAATCAAGATCTCACAAAAGGTCTAAAAATACTCAAGAGTCTAACAATAATCAGGCCTAACCAAATAATCCCTATCTAACCTCAAAAATTGAGGTATTTTTGACTATTTATAAAAAATAAAAAAACCTAATTAAACAGGACTCTATTTGATGGAAATCATCAAAAAGCGGCTGGTTGCGGACCTCCGACGGGACCTTCGTGGTCGTACGGCCCGTCATGGACTTTTTTTGTCCAACTTTACTCTCGATTCTTCTGATTTTCTATCATTACCTCGACTGTAGGTATGAAAGATCTTCAAATGCACAAGGGCGGTCCGTCGAGGGTCTCCGTTCCAAAACACTTCAACTCTTGGAATCTGGTACTGGGACTAGTTCTCTTATCTTCATTATGACTATGCAGGACGGACCGTATGGCTACTATGGTCCTTCATGCTTCCGTAACCCCACACTCTATGGTCAGACTCTCCCCATCTTCCCTTCAGCATGCTGCACTAAAAAAACTACGCAGTCATCCTACATGCGTCCCGAGCATAGACTGACCGTCCACCCAGCTCCGTAGGTGGTCTCTTCTGCATTTCCTTTTCTTTTCTTCGCTCAAAAAACCTACGCATCCATATTTGGACAGATTTCCCTGCAGTAAAGGATAACTTATATAACAATTAGCACAAAAGTATTTTGGCACACACAAACTTAAGGAAAGTATTAATCTACCGTGAAACCACTGTAATTAAACACCCTCACTTAAAATTCGTTGTTGGTCCTCACGCGACGTACATGACTCCATACAAAATCATGTACTTATATCCATGTTTAATCCTTGCAATCATTTTGCTATAAAGCGCCGATTAATCTCACTCATCATATTTATTCATGTCTTCGCTATTAAATGCTTCAATTATGTGGAATCAGACCATGTAACATAGACTCATCCATTGCACAATACCTATCCTCTCAATTTCCTCTTCACGTAGGTTTCTACTATTTCCGTTACAGTACTAGTATCCTCACTTGCAAACAAAATCCGATCCTAGGGGGGGGGGGGGGGGGGGCCTCATTTTTTTCATACAATGATTTCCCTTTGATTATAAGAATTACTTTTTAACACTCACTCCCCTCACTCTCAATAAATTCATGACTAAATTCATGCCTATATTCCATATAGATTTTCCCTTATTTTTACTACATTAGTTTTCGCTATACAACCTTAGGACTCAACGGTGGAGCTTTCTTAGCTTTAACAATAAGCTTAGGCGACAGTAGGTATATTAGTTATACTGTAGTGACTTTTTTTCCCCTCCTTGCCTATCATCTAAACATAATCATTTTTCACACATCTATTTGATTTTGCCCAATTTCCCATATTGTTCACCTTCTATTTTTCCTTTTTTTCACTTTGTGTAAGCGATTCTCCTTCTTTTCTTATTTGTTTTTGTAAATTTTATTTTTAAAACTAATTCTTTAGTCACTTTAATTTAAGTTCTTTTCTGTTCTTCTCTCTCATTTGTTCTTTCAACCCCACTTTTCCAGAGCATTTCCCAAAATCGACAACATCAAGTCATGGCTTGCCATGAGTAAAAGTCACAACAATACCTAAAGTTGGGCCAGAGCCAAAAAACGGGTTTTTACTGGATTAGCCCAACCCTCAACTTATGTTTTTGGGCAAAAGCTAGGGCACTGTCCAAGGAGGGAACCGGGGGGCAGGGCCAACACATTTTTCTTAGAAAAGAGCACAGTTAGTGTAAAAAAGAAAGTTCTAGTTTATAAAATAAGCGCAAATCATTTGGATAAAGACTGATAATTTCATTCATGTTTTCTTTTATTTTAGGCTAAACAATGGTGCTAATATTAAATGGGCCCTATGATCCTTTCCCTATTGGTCTATTACAACTTACTTTTAGAAGGACTACCCAGGCAATTCTAGCTCAGTACAAATAGTGTACTATTCAAATCTTACTTACACTCACTGACATGTCATTACGCTACCAGATTACAGCAACCTAGTTCGATTTTAGACTTCGGTTATGAATCTGTGTACCTTTATTTCATGTTAGAGAGCCACACATTTATCATTTACTTAGGGGCTAGTTACTAGGGCCTACTCCTACTGCATGCAAATTATCCATTTTTTAGGAATACTATTTGAGCCATCATGCTCAAGCAATTACTACTTGTGCAAAAGATATAGCATGAACGGTTCAACAGAAAAATATTATTCCCCTTTGGGGAAAAAACACGACGAACAGAACCCCAAAAGAGGATAGTGAAATTGGCTATTCAGACTTCACCGCAGCACTCACTTTACATTAAACCCACCCCCAGACAAAAGACATGCAATTTCCCCAATGCATATCAAAAACTTACAATACATGGTGGTAGGTGAAGCAAACCTGGGGCGCAAAGCGCCGACGATCAACAAGCACGTAGGTCCGGTTACACGAAACCCACTACCTCTATAATCTTGACACCCTCAGTGGTGTAGCATCAATATCCTGAAGGGTTGACACTTCCACCGGAAGGTATGGACTGGCTAATACCCTAAACTCAAAAACGTCCAAGGGCAGATAAACCTCAGCGATCTTCCGCTCTGGTGTGCTGGACTATTCTCCACTGCAAGCACTCTTCTGTCTCAGCAATAAGTTTCAATATCCAAGGCTGGATGTGATATAGAAGTGTTGCCATTTTTTCTTCTAATTTTTTGACCCTAGCAAGCGGGACCAGAGCGGAGAAAGAGGCTGAGCGAGAGTAAGTCGTCTGGTAGCCGTGCGGGCCTGTGCTACCATCTCAGCCAGATTGTCACTAAGAGGAGGAAACTCTGGACGGGGCCCTCTGCATGGAGTCACTCATTGGCCTCAATCCCTGATTAGGCGATACAATTGTGCCCAGCTGGGTCTTGAACTGATCAACGGCCATATAAGCGCACCGAGATACCTACAATAGAGAAAATATATGGCCGGAAGGGTTAAGTAGTTTGTGACCTTTGAATTCCCTCTCGTGCATGACTGCCTCTAGAATCACGCCAAAACCAACCTCAACCCGTCTACATCGCGCCATCAAGTAGTGATCGATCGCCATGTGACTATATTATCAACGTATGTGGGGAAAGGCAGCGGCGGACATACCACAAAAACTTCTCGGTGAAAGTCAGGTTGGCCTCTTTTATGGCACCCCTTCGCTTATCACCCAGTCGGCACCCTCTCCATCAACGGGACAAGGAAGATCCCTCCCCTCTTGGTGGTCTCTCTCAGCGATGGCTCACGCTGGAATTGCCATCTTTTAACAATCAGCCATCGGTCAGTCAAATTCGATAATCAAAGGATCTAATTAGCATAACATTCTCGCCATATCGAAAACCGGCGGATGGCATTAGCAGGGAGAATCAACCTGACGCCACGTAACTCCGACCTGCCGCCAGTTGGGTCCTGTTTGGGCGGGGAATGGCCCCCTATCTATCTTGATCGAAGACTCGCTACAGTAGGGATTCGTAGAACTTCTCGGACCAACTCTTCACGAGAACCGTCCAAACGGAAGGGTTTTCTGCACTCCATTCAATGTCAGGTGAGAGATTGTAGATCTCAGGCATTGTTAGGATACTTCCCGTACGGACCCAGCCGCTCCAATGTAAGTGAGCCGGGTGCCATAACTCCTTTTGTCATTCAGGAACTTTTCATCAGAATAGACATGACACTGCCCGTCGCCGCACCACACCACCACCGTGTTGCTTGTGAGTAACCAGGGGCTGAGATCATGAGCTGGTGAACCGGGTGGTGGGATCCGAACTATCAACCTCATGCATACGAGGTGGCCGCTCTGTCAGCGTGGCGTGTGCGGAACCTCAGCATATACTGAGGCTTCCTCCGACCACGAACTCCTAAGGAGCCCAACGCTCCTTCTTCATTAGTGGACGAACCAGAAGGTACGCCGGTCATTGTGCGATCCTCATCAGACTGGGACGCAGTAACTACGCGGGACGCCACCTTTTTGGGTGTGGCTCTTGCAGCACGTCCGCACGGGATGGGGTGGAAGTGACTGGGGGCACGTACTCGGGCTCACGCTCAACATCAGAGACAATGACCAGGCGGGCAGGCGGGTTTACAGACTTTGATTGCCCGTGTGCGTAGACTTGATCTTGTTTTGGCGCCATAATCAATAGTACCTGAAAATTTGAGGAAAACCTAGAGAGAAAGGTACTTGGTGATCAAGTAGAGACCCACAACAGCAGACTCCAATTAGTAGATAGTGAATTTTAGGAATTGGGGAGTTTGGAGAAAATGATCGGTTGTAAGAGAGGGATTATGATCTTTAGGATTTGAAAAGGGAGGGAAATGGGAGAAAGAGAGAAAGAATGGGATGAAATGAAGGGGGGGGGGTTTAATGATGATTTTTTAAAAATCCCCAGCCGGGTCGGGTCGGGTACAATTCATTATAGACGCGACGATGGTTCGTCTCGTTGTGATGGTTCGTAGTTTGTTCCGTAGCGTGTGCGTAGTTTGAAAATAACAGAAAGACCTACCTGGTACGATGGCTTCATGCGACGGTCCGTCGAAGGAGAAATGGTCCTTCGCTGTAACCGTCAGTGACTGCTGCATAGTAATTTTCTGCATAATTTCGTGATGATGTCCCTTGAAATTTAAAACCCATTAGTAGAAAATGCTACCATTAGTAGAAAGAAAAAAAAATATAAGTATTTGATTCCCCCCAATAAGCGCTTGATTTAACATCGCAGCACGACTGAGGACACTTGATTACTAAGCCTTCATCAAAACGGTATGCCTCTAATCAACATTCACCATCAGTTATTCCAAATAGAGTTTTGTTCGTTCTCGAATTCAGCTTACCTAAACACCTTAAACCGTCACTCCCTCCCGTCCTTTGTTTTTACTCAAAAACTGCTCCATGAGGGAATGCTTGGGTACATCAAGTAGGCCAGTCCTTTGGACTTGAGCTTGCCCGAAGCAAATGCCACTAGAACTGTTCTAAAAGGCACCAAATCCCCAATCATATAACTCTCGATTCTTATTTTTTTTTTAGTTCGTTCTCCTTCTTCATCATCTCTTTTTGGATATGAAGATACTGATTTGGAGCTCACCACTCTGCCTCACTGTACACTAAAATGTTGAAGAACGCTTCTTCATGTTCAACCAAATTTCATTTTCAATCTCCGATTTTCCCATAATAACTAGGCTCTAGCCGTAGTTAGTAATGGGCTCCCAAATAATATGCACTTCAAACTTCAAAATCGACTTCAACAATAATGAAAAGAACATCTGCCCAAAATATGAATTACTCCACTTTTACTATCATCATCGTGGAGTATCCCTATAGCCATTTCACATTTTCGATCAGCCATCAGTAGCCCATCGCAATGGGTGGGTTTGGGTCACCAAACCCACCTTCTTTTAAATCGAGAGGGGCATGATTTTTATTCTTGCCCCCAGATCACATAATGCTTTCCAAATGAATGACCCGCTGTACAAGGAATAGTGACGCAACCCGGATCTTATTTTCTTTTGTACGAGAGATCTTGTAGCAATAGAACTAAATGGTTCAAATCTATCATTATCCCTCAAAAGTGAAACCCAATCTTTTCTTTGTAAACCAGATCCTTTCATAAACTTTGGATAACCAGCATTTGTTATACGAGCTCTACCAAAGGGACATTGATATAAAACTGTCTTCAGCATTGTTTAACCGTTTGATATTTCTATCCCGGATCTTTTTCACTATCTCTGAGGGAAGGGTGGTGGTTGTCTAGCATGGAAATTACCTCTAGGATTTCTGCATCTTTTCTAGTACTCTCTTCTGCGGCACCACTAACCTTTACCACCTTATCATTATTCCTTTCATCACCTTGTTTCCTCAGTAGACGGCATCTGTTGGGTTAATAGTTTTTCTTCCCACCGGCCGATGTGTGATTGCCATACAGTTGCATCAATTTTTTGGATATGGCAATGTTTGCTAGAAGATTGCCTGGTTGGCGTGTGTTTCACGTCTCAGATTATTGGCTATTTGCAACTCGATCTGCTTAATCAATATTGCATGTGGTCATCGACTTTTTTCTAATACCACTGGCTAATTCACACCTTAACTTTTTAATGGTGCTCATCACTACATCGAACTTCCTCATCTTTTGGAACATATCCTCACGCCGCCATACTATCTGCCACCATCCCTAGGAGTAACTTCATGATTTTGAGGGGGACATAGGGCCCATTACAATCTTTTCTTGTTACCAGTGGTTACCCTGTTGATTATTGGTCGGGTTGTAGTTCCTCGTGGACATATGGACCCTGCATGGTTATAGTTTACTAACTATAATCCTACCTGGTTCCCGTGACCTGGGCCAATTATCTTGAATTTGATCTTTGGAGGGCTCCTTTCCCGATCATAACCACCCGTCTGCTCATATTCTTGCATAGAAGGTCTCCGCATATTAGCATTCATCATTAGGAGGTGGGTTTTGACAAGTAGTTCACTTCATATATTTTTCTCACCGGCCCAATGATAATGTTTTTAGTAACAACTCCAAGCTCATTCTCATCTGAGTCCATTTTCTACAATTCTACAAACACGAATCTCACCTGTGGCGGGTTGTAAGTGGACTGGCACTGCGAAGGTATTTTCCCCAAGTATCTACTTCGCAGTACTCCAACTTTATTTTCCGGAGATTTTGTTCTTATTTTTTCAAGCATCTCAGCATAAGGACCACCCCCAATAAGATCCCACCTGATTACGTGATCCAACATCAATTTTATTATTATCATCTTGTCCCCGATAGAAGTATTCCATCAGTCAATCATCATCGATAGGTGATTTGGGACACTTCTCATAACGAGGTGATCTATCCAGACCTACTACCTGACTCTCCTGGTGAGTGCCACCAAGTTTTTCACTCTTCTATCTTTGGGTTTAGGTTTTCGGAGACCGGATCGTACGCGTGCTAAGAAAACCTCCCTTAGTTGGTTCCAAGTTGAAAATTGATTTGTAAGGGATCTCAGTTAAACCATATAACAAAAAAAACAGCCTCTCCCGTCAGTTTAAGCGATGAAACACATTGAGCCCTCTTACTCCATGTCCAAGTCAGGCTCCCCGACAACAACACTTTTACACACTGCCCTTACCTTATCTATATGGGCATGTGGATTCGTCAAAAAGGTAACCCTGAAAACAAACCTCTGCAGTGAGCATTTGCATCATATCAGGCTCCTATTTACCACAAGGTGTTTGCCTTGGTTGAAAAAGAGGCAAGACAATTTGAACCATCGGAGTCTTCTATGTTATCATAGCCTCTGTACTATTCTTGGGGACATGGAGCGGGATTTTTGTCCCTCCTGTTGGTCTTAAAACCCGAAGCCATCGGGTAACAACTAACCATGATCATCAACCGAACTTGGATGTTCTTTTTTAGTCATCATCATGTATTCCAAGTTTCTAATCATGAGGCAAATAGTGTACACTCGATTTATGATCTAGGGAAACTGGGTTCTCTTCCATGTGTCCGTGGTAATTTGGCATACAAGGAGGGTGGTTTCTGCACGGAATAAAAAACAATAAACAGTCAAATCAAGAAAATCTAAACTAAACGATATAATAAGTTTAAGTAATCTAAAAGCTACTTCCCCGCAGCGGCGCCAAATTTAATACGCTTCAACTTACTTCTCCAATAAGAATTAAAGGGTCGTGTCACGTAATACCCACTAGAGAGTTGGGATCGTTCCCACGAGAAAAATAGTTAGTCTTAACTTCAATATATTATACTATTGTTAAGCTCAATACTTCCTTGGAAAGCAAAAAATATAAAAGGGGGTTTTTCTATTTCTAAATAAATGAAAATACCTGCGACATTGAAAGAGACACTTAACAAACTTCAATTTGGATTTTAATCAATTAATGAATGAAACTATGGTTTACGTGTTTCCCCAAAGGTTTTCAATACTTGCTAAGTCTAACTATAACTTCTTTCTCTAGTATCTTGCATGCAAATTGATAATTATGTTTTATTAATCCTTTGTCCGGCATCTAGAAAATTTCACTCCATCCCGTGTTCCCTGCGTGTTTTGCTCTCCTAACCCCTTATCATTACCTCATACTAAGCATCGATTCGAGATTTTGACTAAGTTATTACAAACCTCATCCAAGTAATACTAGCATATTAGATGTATAAAACTAATCTATGTTGATAATTCTTTTTCTTATTATCTACCTCCTTGTTCACACAAAGTAGATACATTAAGTGAGTTCTAAACGTTGTCCATCCGTTAAAAAGACTTCTACTGAAAGATTATTAATAATCCAAGATAATATTCTAGATTTTTTTTTTTTAGTTTAGGTTTTAACCTCATTATTTGCTATGGTTTCCAACACTCCTTATTTATGACTTTATTTTACCCTTGGTGATAATCAGTATTCAATATATGTATACAAATTCAATGTACTTTATTTTCAATAGAAAGATTAAAATCTAAAAGTTCGGCTGATTAATCAAGGAAAATCACCAACATCAATTACACGAATCTTAAAATAATCAAGAATCATCACAAAAGGTCTAAAATCATCAACATTCTACATAATCAAGGGCCTAACTAAAAATCCCGAGCTAACCTCACAAACGAGGTTTTTTTTACTATTTATAAAACTACAACCTAATTAAACACGGAATCTATTTGCGGGAATCTAAATCAAAAAACGCTACTAGGTCGACGGACTCGCAACGGGACATCGTGGTTACGACGAGCCGCTCATGGACCCCGTCCTTCCGCATCTTGCCAATTCTTCTACTGCTCTCCTCCATTAACCCTCGACAGCAGGTATGACATATTGTCACAGGCACAACGGTCCGTCGAGGGGTCTCCGTTCCAAAACATTAACCCTTGACCTAATGGAATATGGGTACTGGACTACTTTCACTAATTTCCTGACGAACTGCAGTTACGGTCCGTCATTTCTATGATGGTCCGGTTACGCTTTTTCGTACCCCACACTTTGTCATACTACCATACCTACTTTACCCCCCCAGCAATCCCTTTAGTAGATTTACTACTCTGACACCTACGAAACCGTCACGAGATGACGGACCATCACACATCTTCCGTACTTGTCTCTTCTCATTTCTTCGCTCAAAAAAACCTCTGGAACCTCTGCATTCATCTTTGGATAGATTTCCTGCAAATAAGGAAATACTTATATAAAAATTAGCACAAATAGGCTTTTGGACATAGTTAACTTAAGGAAAAAGTATTAATAATACCGTGAAACCACGGTATATCATTAGGCGCTAGTTCACCGATGTGATTTGTGAGGTCTTACATTCTCCCCTACTTCGACAACATTCATCCTCGAATATCACTTGCCACTCTCTAAACACATCGAAGAACAGAGATTTAACTAAAAGCTAATAACCATACCATAAAAAACATAATCAAGAATAAACCATAAATTTCACATATTCAAGATATTCACAACACAACAATAAACTAGAAGACAATTTTATAACTCATTATGCTTCAAAACTCACATGCTCCATTACAAATAACAAAAAGTCATTTTATACTCAATATTATACTCATATACATCACTAGTAAAAAAATTACAACAATTTTAGACCAAAGAATAAATTAGTCAATATCTCAAAAATTTAACAGTGAGCAGTTTCCTAAACTACGATGATTTTAGCAATTTTTTAAATATGCAAATTTTATGCAACTCATGATATGAAGATGCTTGTATGCAAGGAAACATCATATAAATACATATTACAACATAATCATGATTTCATAAAGTACATGATGCAAGAATTTCTACACTATTCTATCCCATATTCTACCATACTCCCTCCACTTCGAAAGGACTCATAATCACTAAAAGAAATGCAAGAAGTACCTTCATCATCAATCATCACCTGCTTCTTGGCTTCTCCCCTAGTCCGAAGTGCATAGAAACCACCTCTTTAATTGACATCATCCTTAGAAAACTAGAAGCAACTTGCTTAACCTCTCTTTCCTAGAAGCAATCATAGGAAAATTTCTCACCTTGTGTCCTTACTTACCAACACAATAGAAACTCCCGGTACCCAATAGACACTCACCATAATGTTTCTTTCCACAAGTGACACTTGTAAGTTTGACATTTGGGGAACCAACTCCTTTCTCCAACTTCACCTTATAACTAGGTCCATCTTGAGTTTGAGCCCTCTTTATGAAACTACTCTTCCCTTGATCATTAGAACTACTCCTTTTCAAGATTGTAGCCATCCTACAAGGTTTAGACTCTTCAATTGAATGTGCATACACCGTGATTCTAGATAGGGTCATATCATCTTGTAGCATCTTCGTATCGATTCATCGGTGTTTCTCCAAATTTTTTTATTAATGTCTTATTTTGTTATTGTTGATACAGATTCTTGAATTTAAAAATAAAATTTTTATTTAAATTTTTTTTAAGTTTCTTTTGTTTCCTCCCTCACTAGGAGGACCATACTTCCACAAAATAACGCTTAATCCTTTGATTTAGAAAAGAGAATGTTAATAATATAATAGGCATTGAGAACTTCAAAGAGTATTCCTAAACACTCATATTGCCTTGCTTGAGATTGATAAACTCCTCTACCTTAACTTCTCTCCTCTCACGAGGAATGTCTTTAGCAAGAAAAGCTTCATTGAACTATTCCCACTCAATAGGACCTGAATACTTTAAACTTCTCTCCTTTCACGGGGAAAGTACTTAGCAAGAAAAGCTTCATTGAACTATTCCCACTTAATAGGTCCTGAATCCTTCAGCCTATTATCCTTCCATTGAGTGTACTATATTTGAGAAACATCCTTTAATTGGTACGAAGCCGACTCCGCCTTCTCCCTATATCTAACTCTCACAAAACTCAACACCTTGTACACATCATCTAGGAACTCTTAGGGGTCCTGACCTACCTTAGAGACAAGAAATATAGTAGGATTAATCCTCACAAATATCTTCACCGAGACATCATTAGTGCTCCCCACCAGGGTACATTCACTCCCCGCGTTACAGTCATTAACTCAGAATCTCACTTGGATTAGTCCAAGGCTTGGTTCTGCATCATGCAAGCAAAGCCTCTTCTAATCATGCCCTATTACTACAACTCTGTCGGGAGTCCTCTTTTACCACCATTACCTCCTCCCAATAGGGACGTTGATCAACTTCCTAATGTAGGATAGATCTTCATGTTGTATAGCACTTCTCCTCAACTCTCCTAGCCGGTTCGTCCTTTGTATTATCTTCCTTAAACACCATGAAATCCATAAGAAAAGAGTACTCAAACTTTTGTCTTAGGACGACATGGAATAGAAATAAGGAAAATTATATGTGCTCGTCCTATGAATCTCACCCATAGATGTTCGCAACTCACACTGATGGTCAAGACTCTACAACAAGAATGTTACTTGAATCAAACTTTTTTGATCCGATACTACTTTCACCGACCTAATACTTTGATAACCAACTTGTCA
>JAKWJA010000305.1:0-16511 GCA_027704765.1 Solanum habrochaites
CGTCGGACTTTCAAAACTCGGATTTCAAATGAAAAATAATTCTATCCTCTTATTTGGTGCGATTTGAGGCCCCATCGCCAGTGTAATAATGCTCCATCTTTTACCTATTTGTCCTCGTATACGGGTTGGTGGTATCTATATTATCCTTATTTTATATAGACGCGTCCCAACAGTTGTTCCAACAGCGTGTGTAGTGAATAAAGGGGACTACAGAATGACTGGAAGAGTCATCCTCTTGATATATATATATTATATTATTATATATATATACCTATATATAATATATAATATTTATATAATATATATATATATATAAGATATATATATATAAGGTAGTATAAGTATAGATAAATTAGGCAATGCAATATAGAAATCAAACCTCATCCCAGATTCGTTATCATAGATGTAGGGAAAATGGCTAGTGTCTCTAAGTAATCTTTGAGTTATCTTGACTATATTTTCTGGCTTGAAATGGGCTTGTCTTAAAATTTATATGTTATATCTTGTTCCTCTGTATTTTTTTGAGTAATTTGTTCTACGTCAAGGGTATGGGTAAACTTTATATCTTTAGTTTGTTGGGTTTTTTTTAGTTTTCTGTTCAGTGTTGTGAAAGAGAGTGGTAATTCATCTATTCTAGGAAGAGATGAACTTCACTCATTTCACTTTTGACAAAGTCACAGCCATAAACGGATTTGAATAAGTCTTTACGGCCCCGTTTGATCGGACTAGTTGTATATTCATCGCTACAGGGATTTTAACATTCAAGTAGGGAGAATGCACAACCCTCTTGAATCCATTTTTATTAGGGATGGAAAAAAGCATGGTATTTCTGTTTAGGTTGTACATCTTGTTTAGTCTTGCCATTTGCTTTCATTTTGGGGTATTTTTCCCTGAGCACAAGCATTCTTATTGCATTAAAACTTTGTTTTGTGAGTTTTAGCCTTTTGAATTTTTGCGGCCACTCGATGAGCAATGGTCGTAAGAATATTTAAGTTTTATCGGTGTTCTTTTTGGAGGGATGTGGAGTTTTGTCTGATTTTTGTATGAAGGGCTGGAGAAATAAGTAATTTGGTCTAATATCCTTCTAGCATAGTCTAAAGCTTGGTAACGTAGTCATTAAAACCTTAAAAATAGGTTTTTGAAACACTATTTTATAGAGCTCTAAACACTTCTAACCATGTTGAAAAAACACTATTTATGTTACCCATCAATCCAACCAAATAATATGATTAAATTGTATTTCTTTATTTTTGTTAGAAAAATAACATTCTAAAGAATGTATAACAACAATTACATATTTTGAGTGTCTTGTTCTATATTTGTGGATCCATAGATTATTATGATGCATGTTTGATGTTGTCTAGTTAAGCAATAGGAAAGTGTTGATGTTCCAGCTAGAATACATATTGCTAGTAAGGTTTTGTTGTCCAAATGTATTCTTTCTATTTGACACATCCGTTTTGGAAGACGATGTTTTAAGAAATGTTAAAATTTGATTAACATTGTCTTGTATTTTAAAAGGATCACATGAGTCGGGGCTTGAGGTGAAACTCTTTTACCCTGGTCTGATAGTAAGATCTCATTATGTAAAATGTAACTTGTATGATAATCTACTTAATTGATCAGTAATATGATTATGTCATGATTCCTTTTATCTGCTCAAATACTAGATTGACTTAATAGAAAGTTATCTGAAAAATTTAACCATCGTCTTCTACTACTACTTTTATCAATTAATTTACTGATGAAATATACTATAGCTCACAGGTTGTGTCCTTACTAATATCTTGGATTTGTTTAAAATGGTATTATAAATTAATAAGGTGCATATATTATAGGTAGGATTCAAAGTTTTTTACTAGCGGTTTTTTCATTTTATCTTTAATATTTCCGCTTTGATAGGCACATATTCTATTCTCTTTGATTAGGACTATATTTATGAGGACTAAACTTTACTACTTGGGGCTGCCCGCATCCTTCTCTACAAACCTACATCTGTTTCAATGATTATAAAAATCTGATTCTAACAGCATGATTAAGATAGAAAATATTTTATGGGTTATCCTTTATTTATCTTGTACTAACTTTATATTGTCTATATTAAAAATTTCTCTGCTTTGGCATCCTGTCTTAGAAAATACTGGTCTGCCAAGATTTTTCAAATCTTAATAAATGGTCTAGCGTTAGTTTATTATTTCAAAAAGATTGGTATGTCTTTAACTATTTAAGTTTATCTGGTAACTCTAAGGATTTTTGGCTATATGAAGTTATAGTTTAATTTTTCCTTTCTCCTGAGTAATATAATTCTAATAAATAGTAGTAGTTCTTAAAGGGTTTCATTTTCTTTTTACTAATTAGTATTGCGATTTTTAAAAACAAATAGCCTGAAAACCATCTGTAAATGCCTCAGTGTCTATTATATCTTTACAGAATACTAAATATATCATCTACATATAACTAGAACAATCTCTTTGTCATTCTCCAAATATTTATTCATTTTCTTTGGAAAAGTTGGAGGCACAAATTTTTAAACCAAAAGATTGACTAAAACCGTTCAAAAAGTCCGTCGTATATGTAAAAGTTGTTCTTCAATACTATCTGGGTGTATTGTTATTGTAGTATCCTGATTTAAACAATTCAAAACTTACTAAATGTTCTTTTGCCTAGTATTTAGATTTATTAGTTCTTAGTTTAATTTGGTAATGTATATTCATTTAGTTATAATGTGTTATCATTTTAATAATTTTGTAATTTATTACCATTTTAACTTCCTCTAAATATTCATTATTATTTCTTACCATAAATGCCGACAGATCTATGTTTGAGGTTGATCTTGTTTAACTCCTCACTCTAAAACAATTCTTTAATTGTGTATACTAAAATTCTTCTACATCTGATTAGTCGCTATCTAAATAAAAACAGGGAGGAGCTTATCTTCTCTAGTCTGTTCTTAAACCATCAAATACTTAACTATAGAGTAAAATACTCTCGTTATATGGCATATATCGTTAACATTTAAAAATGTTCATATAAATCTTTACTAAATGACCATTATCTAGTTTTTGATGTATATACCTTTCAAGACAGTATTTGCTAATGTTCTATAGGAAATTCTGCTTGTGAAACATTGTAGCTTATCTTAATTAATTCTATCTGTTCTTATTTCTAAAAAACATATCTATCCTCTATGTGGAACTGGTTTTCTCGGTTGAAGTTTTCTAACATGTCTATCTTATTTAGTCTATTTGTGTTATGGGTTAGAGGTGAAATTAATAATCAAAAAAAAATTATCAAAAATAGAAGAGTTAGAAGACTTTAAAGAGTAAGATAAAAAAATATGTCTTAATAGAAAATGAAAAACATATTATACAAAGTCAAAATAGAGAATTAAGATAAAGTAAGAATCTTACACAAAAAAAAAAAAAAACCAAATAAAAAAAAACCAACAAGACTAGATAAATTATAAAAACAATCCAGATCAAATAGAAATAAATAGGTGAAAAGCCTTTAATCATTGGGAAAAACATACAACTTGTGTGTAATACTAGATTTATAAATCTCAAATAATAATAAAATTATCTGCGAAGATAGAACGACGAGCATCAAGGAATTTTTTTAGAGAGTTTTAGTATACAATAACAAATTGAGAGTTAGGGAGTATAAAAAGATCAATACTACAAGACATAGATGGAAGAACATTTATGGTAATAAATAATAATAAAAAATAATTAGAGAAAGCTAGAATGGTGATAAATGAGAAAATATTAAAATGATACCATTAGGAAAAGCCAGGGAAACAGATGAATTATAAATTACCAGTAAAATAGAAGTAATAACTAGAATACAAGGCAAAAGAATATTTAAGAAGTTTGCTTGTACAAATCAAGATATTGGCAAGATAAAAATGCGCAACCCAGATAGATATTGAATGGACAACGCGTGGACATGTCAGAAGGAATGTTATGATGGTAGGTATTGCATTTGGTTTTAAAAAACTTGTGCCTTACAATTTATTCAAAAGGAAAGAAACAACATGATGACAGATTTGGAGAATATATGAAAGATTTGTTCTAGTATATGTAGATGACCATAAGTAGATCACATTGATATAAAAGAACACAATAGGACATATTACAGGACAGGGTTTACGCTATTTTAATAAATAGAGGATAATAAATTAAGTAAAAAGGAAAATGGAAATATGTAAGAACTACATTAATTTAGTTTAGGAATCATTAGGAGAAGGAAACCTAAATACAACCTTCAATATAGCAAAAAAATCTTTAAATATGCAGATAAAATTAAAAGTTTACAAGAACCTAACACAAAAAGTTTTTAGAAATAAATAAACTACCCTAAGACCATGTTAAATTAAAGATTTAGAAAAAAACTGCCGGACCATGTATCTAAGACAGGATGCATAAAAGCTAGAGGAAATTGTAATTTTGAAAGATATAAAGATTAGTTACAAGAAAAATAAAGATAAATAAAAAACATATTGATCTTAATAAGCCTTAAAAAGGATTCATATATTTAATATTGAAACAAATGGTAGTTTAGAAGGACGGGGAACAGTATTAAAGCTAGGACATCATAAATATAGTCCTACAAAAAGAAAGAAAGAATATGTGCCTACCAAAGCATAAAAATAAAAAAAAAGAAATTAATTAAAGCTGTATAAACATTGAAATTACCTAGTTTTAGTCTATGACTGAATAGTATTAGAATAGAATAAGTACAGTTTAGCGCAAACTCAGAGATTACTAGTCAAGGGTGAAAAACTATGGGCTATATAAAATATTCTCAAGTAAATTACATGATAAAAAGTATGTAGTAGAGAGGACGATGGTTAAATTTTATGAGATAGACGATAATCTATTATATCAATCAAGTAGATTTTGAGTATATAGAAAAGAAAAAATGGATAATCATATAGCTGATCATTTATAAGTAGATTACTGAAAAAAGATGATTTAAAAAATTTTTTACAGAATAGGAGACCATTAAACTACCAGCAAGGAGGTAAAAGAGTTCAAACCTCCAACACCAGAACTAGATGTTGTCAGAGAACCGAGGAATCACTAGTCGTGGATGACACCTATGTTCCCAAACCGACTAGGAAGAGACAACCCACCAAATACACCATTTTCAACTAATGTGAAAAGGTAAGTATCAAACTATATATCAAAACATCTAGTATTTTACAACATAAAATGGCCCCAAAAAAATGAAAAAATATCCCAAAATTGTGTCATAATTACAAGAGCTTCGATAATAGAATACAATTCCAACTAATATAAAAATCTAAACATAAGAAATATCCTATCAGAATAACAAAATAACCTGATAAATAGAGGTAGATTGAAGGTGTGGGCCGCAAAATATCCCAAGCATGGCACCAAAACCCCAAGATAATCCAAACTCATATACAATATCCAAGAACGTGCCCGAATTTGAAAGTCAATCTGCACCACAAAAGAGTGCAACAAGTGCAGTATGAGTACGAAACCACGTATACCCAATATATCTCATTGACCGACAACGAAGAAGTAGTGACATGAGTTTTATCTAAATTTAATTTTATAATTTGAGTCTATATTCACTTACCATTCAGTTCATCAAATAAAAGTAATCAAACCTCAAGTAACTTTCAACCACCAACTAAAACACATAATCATAAAAACTGAAGGATGTCATGAGATGAATGCATTATACTATAATGATATGTCTCAGAATCCAGTACTCTCTCATCGTATCTAAATGATACTCCTCATAATACATCGAGAGTTCATAACCCTGGGGGACCCTCGCAGGTCCATATACCGACCCGACGATCTCTACGTGTCTGTTCGGACGATCCTCAACGCACGATCATAAATCAAATATCCCAGCACGGACGATCTCCACGTTCCCAACTTGTAATCTAAACAATCACTCGCCTACGATCTCCACTTGCCCAATTATAATCATAACTCACTCTCAACACGGACTATAGCCACGTGTTAGGCCTTTACTCATATCTCATCTCATTTCATGTCGTAATGCACAATATGATATCAATCAGAGAAAGATGATGATACAACTCTCATAATCAAATATCTATGACATATATCACTTCAATCATCACAAGTACACGGGTTCATAACACACGGCCACATCCACAGGAACTCATAAAATTAAATGCTCTCTAATGCACATATGCTTGGCATTCTCGATTACAAGATCCGCCTATAATATTAATAATTTTCCCGTTTATAACATTGTTACTCGGTACCAATGCCCGTCACACTATTGATCGATACGCATCTTCCCACCCTTATCCATTATCAATTCCTTTTAACTTTATTAGGAAAACATCCTTCACAGTCGGAAGTCTCAACATACCTTTGAATGTCGATCGTGTGTCACGGATCCTCATGATTTTTTTTCTTTCTCTTTTGTCTAGCTCAGAATGTTCTCCAATCTATCAAATACGTATACGTAAGGCGAGTATGTCTTATAACAGCTTTAATACTATTCTCTACCCCTATTAAGCTGAGCTTATTTTCGATTTTTTTAGTGTGAGCATGTATTCATGGGCAAAACTTAATAAATTTGAATTCTATAACATAATGTAGTTTATTTTACTGCTAACCTTACATACTTAAGAACCTTCTCTTTATAATATATGTGCCTATCTTATTGTTCAAAGAATTATTCACCACCCATAAAACCTTCCAACTATATTATGTTAAGTTTTCGTGGAATTAAGTAGTCAATGGAGTAACTTCTTATTAAACAAGTGTTTCATCGTCATTCTAACTTGATTCTAAAGTCACTCAAATCATAGAGCATAAATCTATTCTTCAAATCTCTAAACGTTTCAATTCTATACATTAGTCTTAATTATCTTCAAGTAACCTATCTCTAGTTGTGTTCATATATTATAATATACCTAATTCATGTACTAATATTCCAATTTCATATTCCTAATCTAGCCTTGAGGCTACGTCCTCAATCCTTTCAAATATCTAAATTTGATGTTAAACATATAATATAACCATATCAATTAATTACTTATCTCAACATATCATAACTTCAATCATAATATGGTGTTAAATTTAAAGGGGCAACCAGTAACCTTAACTACTGTACATGCCCCAAATTATCATATATGTTTTTTTCATAAATAATACATTACTCAAATTAACAATCATTTGTCCACCATCACGTAAAGAACCATAAAAATTCTATAGTTTTCAAAGGATAAATACTACAGTGCTTGTCCCAAAGACCAATTAATGCTATATTATAGGCATTCTGTAATTACTATCCAATAATTTACTAACCATTAATCATTAATTAATACCCCAATCGATTATTATCATTGGTTAATAATGAAAAAGTTAAAATCTTGTTCTCCAATCTCAAGGAAGACACTGACTTAAAGTTTAATTCATATATCTAATCTATGTATACAAATACTCTTATAATATGAATTCTAGGTAAAATTTTATCCCTATAAATTATGAAAATAGCAAAAGACCTCTTACTTGGACGTGAATCAGTCGGTTCCACACTGACTGCCGCTCTGCACCAGAAAATTTCAATCTCCTCCGATTCTTTTCTTTTTCTCTAAATATGATAATTATGTAATATGGGTAAAAAGAACCCTACTTAACTCATCAATATAATATTATATAGATATCTATATATATATATTAGATATATATATATATAGTCTATATTACTATATATATATATATATATATATATATATAATAATACAAAAATTTCATCACTAGATATTTGTATTTACCTAATAGTTTTAGATACCCTTTAATTTTTTTTGAAAGATCAAAATAGTCCTAGTTTTCAAAACAACCTAGCGGGTCGTTACATCATCTACTACTAAAACACACGTTCGTCCTTGAACGATAAAATAATAAAAGTAACTGAATTCTTAAAACAAAAAGTGAATATCTTATATTCGTATTCAACTCACTCTCTCAAGTAACATATTTAACCCATCCTTTGAACTTTTACTGAAATAACTTCTTTCGACCTCAACTTCTAAATTTTTGCCATCCATGTTAATTACCGGCTTCTCCTCAAAAGAAAAACTCCAATCAAGTAATATTGAATCGCATATGCGCCATGAGTACCCTATTCCTTCATCATAAACCTTTAGAAATGGGATGTAAATTATGTATCTTAATAAATATAGATATGGTTATTCTATACAACAAAACTGTCCCTCGTATGTAGATTTAGACTAACTTCTCCGAACTATAAGTAGTCTGAATTGATATGAAATATATAGACTTGATGAGTCGATCCACTATAAACCGTAGAATATCAAACTTACACATAATACGTGGAAACCTACCACAAATGCACAACATTCCGCTCGCACTTTAACCATTAGCATACACATCATTTAAGTCATATCTCCAAATTTTGGTGTTCCTACTTTACTTACTAAGAATTCCAACACTGGAATACAACTATAATATATATCTCTTCATTGGGAACCACCAATAATGTTACTTCAATTCGCAATACATCTTTATATCCAAACTAACTAAAATACCTCAAATTAAGGGTCGTTCCATGATAGCTTTCTCAAAGTACATACATAAGAAATACACATGCATGTGACCACTTATCCTCAAAACTCCTTTTCCAACCAAAATCTCCCTCTTGGATTCTCCCTGTGTTGTAATTGTACCCTCCTGAATTCTTCAAAGGACACGTATTAACTACTTGTTTGTGTTTGCTTGACGAACTTATCAGTATTAATTTTGAACACACTTGTGTATTAATTGTAAATTTCAAGAATACAAAGATTACCACTTCTTTAGCTCCTAAGAATTTATAACTCTAACTCCTTCTAATCAGACAAAAAACTACTCCCTATTTTCTTCTTTAATAGCTTTCAAGTACTCCTGACTTGTCAAGCAAATCTTACTACCTATATTGTAAACAACCTTGATACAATCTTACAACTTTGACCTTTCAACTCGCAGCTCTCAAAAGAATTTTAAAAAACTCTCTCAACTCTCTTAGATCGTGTTTTGACGCTCTACTCTTTTAGTGCCAAGTTTTTCTTATCAAAATAGCTTCTCTATTTATAGACCATACTTCATCCAATCCTTTGACAATCAACTTTGTATTTGTCTTCTACAAATCGTTGTTGACTTCTATACCTCTTTTTTATCTCGAAACCTCTATGTACCAAATTTATTTTTAATATTTTTTCCTAACCAGTAAACTACTATAAAAAAAAAAAAACCCCTGTTTATAGTGAGGGGGTGGGGATAGGCGTCTGGTGAGGGTTGGGGGTGAGGCTACGAGTCTAGCACTCTCATTTTCCATAATAATACATACGCCGCCACTTGCATACTGCTGCAATATTTCACTTGAACATGTTGCCCTACTGTCAATTCACTTTTGCTATTCAAAATCTCAAGATACAAATTCCCCCTTTTTGACTATGGCAATAATCAGCTGCATTTGGAATAGGTATCCCAATTACATCATCAACATATTGACACAACATATAGAGCACACTTTAATTATCCTCCAAGTCTGCAGGTTGCTTCCCCTTTTGCCATGTAGCCAAAAAACATATAAACCAAGTTACAATACATACTAGAATAGAGCATTCAGACAAAGCAATAGGCGACATAAGAGTAGACATCAACCACAATACATACAAAATAGAATGTCTACTTCAGTCTTTAACTAGTCAACAACAAAAAATTATAAGATAATCATATAATGAGGATTGATTTAAACAGAGGGTGCCATAGAGGTGAAGAGTTTGAAGATCCATTGGTTAGAAACCCCATGATGCTTTGTATATGCCCAGATTCACTGCTCGTTCTGATGTAACTCATGCCTGAATTTGAGTGTTTCTTCCTTAACGCGAGTCATTTCTCAGGCAATCAATTCCTCACGTTCCAATTTTATGAGCATCTGAACCTGTTCCATCTCTATGAATGAGCCCTTTTATTAGTGCTTCCATCTTCTTTTTACGCAGTAAGAGAAGCCTCTCAACGTTGAGTTTTCACATCAACCCTTTTTGGCGGACCAGCATGTTCATTAGTCCACCTTCCCCATGATATCAGAACTGGGTTGAATCTGCCACTTCTTTAACGGGCACAACAAAATGTCAAAACTTGTCCTAACAAAATCCATAAGCCAAACCCCTTTGCTTTTATCAACCTTGGACAAACTATGTATGTGACTGTGATTAGGATCGGAAGTTTATTTGAGTCTGACATAGTAATCCATAAGTGTGAGTCCAAGTACATGCTTTAGGTCCTTTTTTGCTTTCTTGGAAGAAGAATTTTGTGAACTACATTAAACAAGCAATCTGATGTAGGCAACATACATCCCTTTGTCAACAGTTTTTTTTGGGTTCTAAATTTCTGAAAGGTAGGATCATTTGAGAATCGCCTACATATGTCAAGTTGTAGAGTTGTTTGCCCTCTAAATGAGGCCAATCCTTCTTGACATAATGATGGGGCACCCCATCCCCTGTTAGGAATTCTAAGTATTGAAGACAAATTTCAGCAGTCAGTGTAAAGAAATGCCACCACAGTACTAGTAATTGAAAGGCAGTTCCTGTTCATTGATATCATATTCTCTGGTTTCTACTCTACCTTTTACGCCTAAAAGATCCTTGAAGGCCTCGTTCATGTCCATCTTGTTCTTGTAGAGAAAAATGGAGTAGGTGGGGTAGTGGTGTGGGAAGAAGGAGGGAGAGAGGAACTAAGGGAAGCGGGGGAGGTTTAAACGTGTTGGAGGGGCAGGGAGGGGAGGGCGGGGGAATTGGGGGCAGAGAGTTGGGGGGGGTTTAGGGTTTAAAGATAGGGTCGTGCGGCGGTGATATGGGGGAGGAAATGGGGAGGAAGAGGTGAGGTGGGTGTGGTAAGAAAGCGGGGAGAGGGAAAGAATACATGGAAGGGGTGGTGGGACGCGTGGAGGGTGTGGGGGAGGGTGTGAATGGTGTGTTACCAGAAAAGTTGTGTTTAGAGGGGGGGGTTGAGGAGCAATGGGGGAGTGAGGAAGGGGGGGTGGGGGGGGGGTTAGTGGAGTGTCGGGTTGGGTGGGGTTGGGGGGGGGGGAGCGTATGGGGGTGATGTCTTTGAGGGAGGGGGGGGATAGATTCTCCCTGGCCTCCTCCCTCCATCTCACCACCCCGAAAGCCAGAAATTACTCTCCCCTAATCACACTCCTCTTCTTAAGCTAAACTCTGCATGGTATCACTATCTCTCAATCATGAATTTTGATTTTGGTGAAATTTGTTTCCGTTTCTGACTTTTTACTGTTTCTGCTACAATTTAACGATGAGAAGACTTACTCTTTCTTGTGCAATTTTCTTGGTTGATTTAGCCAAAGTCTCTGCTTTCGATTGCGTTTTTGGCATATCTTAGTTACTCTCATTGCACCTTTGGCCGGTAGAAAGAGTGAGACTTCTTCGAGTTTCAGAAGAGTCGTAGCAGGAGGTTTGCAAGAAGATGAATGTGTTTGGAACACGTTCTGATTTTGGAAGCCATTTCAGAAAATTGATAACATTTTCCATCATCAAACTATTTTCTTGGTCCTGTGGACGGAAACATATGTCCCCCCTCACTTTGTGCCTACATATTATCTTTCTCAACCTTGACTTCTCTCTTCCCCTGAACTAATGCATCTTCCATAAGAGACCATCGAGTATGCCGGTCGAATCAATGTAGAGAATGTGCTGGTAGGGCAGTAAGTTTCTTGAGTATCAAGGAATAGAGCTAGTTGAAAGATTGTAGGACAATGGCCATTTTTTCTCAGCACACAATGTGGGATCTGGGTTTTCAAGGTTATTGAGAGAATGAGGACAATCGGAGAAGAAAGAGAAAATTGATCAGTCTAAAGGAATTATAGGAAAGTGTAAGGGTTAATTACTAGAGAATTAACCAGGTATGACTTAAATGGTTTTCTGTAGATTTGGCATTGGCGTTGTGATGATGAATTTTTTATTTTTTATTTTTAAATAAGGAACGGAATCCAATGCATTGGTCTTATAAATTCTTGTCTATCTAGTATAAGGGTAGACATCCTTTTAAGCATGCCATAATATTTTGAGGTACAATTCCTTCATCTTCTATTGCTTAGTTTGTCTTCATCATTCCTAGCTCCAGGCTTTCCTTTCAAAGTGCCCTTGCTAATGCCTTTGTAAAGATGTCCGCGATTGATTCTTCGTAGTACAAAAGTTCATAGAGATTAAACCCTTTTCCCACTTGGTCTCTAAGAAAATGATTACGACTGTCAATGTGTTTAGTGTCTCTTAGGTTTGTACAGTGATATTTTGCAATGTTTATAGGCACTAGTATTATTGCAGAAAATTGGAAAGCTTGTTCAATTTTGAGACCAAAATGCACTAAGTGTTGCTTTAATCCACAAGAAGTTGGGCTCAACATGACGCAGCCTGATACGTACTCACCTCAGCATTGGTAGTGCAACTGAGTTTTGGTTCTTTGATCCCCATGAGATAGACACGATCCCTAGAAGTGCGCCATTCCTGTAGTGCTTTTTTCTATCACCAAGTGAGCCATCATACAGCATCCTCATCACCCAACTACATCAAAGTTGCTTTCCTTTTGGGTACCAAGTTCCTAAATCGGGTTCCTTTTAGATATCTGGGATTCTCTTGACTGCTTACTAATGTGATTCTTTAGGATTAGTTTGAAAGCGAGCACATAATCTACACTAAACACAATATCAGGTCGACTAGCAGTAAGATACAAAAGGGAGGCCATCATGCTTCTATAAGTTTTTGTTCCACAGCAGAACCTGTTCCTTCAAGGTCCAACTTAGTGGCAGGGCTATTGAGTATCAATTGGTTTAGCATCTCTATTTGAACCTCTTAGCAATTCCTTTTAACATATTTTTGTTGATGAAATCCATGTACTCCAGGTGTTTGTTTTATTTTTGAAGCCAAGAAAATAGTTTAATTCACCCATCATACTCAGTTCAAACTCTTTTCTCATAAGATTTGCAAATTCTTTGTGAGACTCTAATTGTACTCCAAATGATATCAATCAACATAATTTGCACGTCAGGAGACGCGTTTCTTATTCTTGAAGAAGAGTGTATTGTCAATTTTACCTCTTGAATAGCCATGACTTAAAAGGATTTTGACAATCTCATCTACCATGCCCTTGGAGCTTGTTTAACCATAGTAGAGCCTTTGTAAAGCTTTGACCTGATCAGGGAAGTCATTATTCTCGAAGCCGGGTTGGTTTTAACAAACTTCTTCTTGTAATAGCATTCACAAAGAACTTTGACACCATCCTGATACAATGTGAACTCCATTGTGAGAATGCGAAAGCTAAAGCATCTGATTGGCTCTATCTTGCCACAGTGGCAAAAAGTTCATATAATCTATCCCTTCTTCTTGATTATATCCTTAGACAACCAACCTCCCTTTGTTTTGATTATGGTACCATGTTATCTAACTTGTTTCATTAAACAACCCATTTAGTTCCAATTATAGTTCTGTTTGAGGGCTTAGGTACTAGATGCCATACTTTACTTCTTTCAATATTGATGTAATTCTTTCTTCGCATGGCTTATAATCCAATCTGCATCTTGAAGAGCTTCACTTATCTTTTCTTGGTTCTACCATGGATAGAAAGCACTATTCGAGTGATTCTTTATTCTTGCTCGGAGTGTAAGTCCTGAATAAAGATCAGTGAGCATGTTTTTCCAATGGGGTGATCCTTGGTATTTGTACTCTTTTAGGATAGGAGTTGTCTTTCTTGTGTCTTCATTACAGCTGGATTGATTTCATCTGTATCACTTTTCTCAGAATTCACTTGAGTCAGTTTCTCTCTTTTGTTGTGTCAAGGAACCATTTCTTGGACCTGTTCCTGTGCAGATACCGCATGTTCGTAGCTGATGTGTTACTGAACAACAATCTTCTTTTGACATACGTGCTGCTTTCATCGAAGATACATGAATACTCCTCTTCTACACACATAGTTCTTTGTTGAGTACCCTAGCGGCTTTACTATGTGTGGAAAATCCAGAAAATTCCATTGTCACTTCTATCCTCAATTTCCACGCGATTTTTTCCATTTTATGAATGAAGCACTTGCATCCAACACTCTAGAATGAAGCTGTTGGTCTTTCTCCTTTCACATAATTCATATTGGTTTTTTTCTAACAGGGTCTGGTCATGCAACGATTTATGGTGTAGCAGCATGTTTTATTGCTTCTGCCCAGATTGGTTTGAATTTTGCTTGCGATCATCATAGTCAGCCATTTCTTGAAGAGATCGGTTCTTTTCTCTCCACCACACCAGTTTGCTGAGGTGTTGCTAGGGGCAGAGAAGTTATGATCAACCCCAGAGGTCACAATATTGTGCAAACGTTGATTTTCAATAAATCATTTTCCACTTATCTGATCTGATTTCATTTATTGTTTCCCAGATTTTTTCTTTTATTTTCTCATTAGTGAACAGAAAACTTCAAAGCATCATGTTTTGCTGCCAGGAATATGTCCAGGTGTACCTAGTGTAATCTCCACTAAGACAAACACAATTCTTTTTCCCCCTCACTTTGAACCCTCATTGGTCGACATAAATCCCCAAAAATTGGTAAAAAAAAAAATTAGTTCTAAAGAACAAGTTGAGCTTTACCATATGTTTGGACTTAAATATGATTTTATCTGTTTTCCTAGGGTACATGCTTCACAAAAAACCTTATCCTCCTTGAAATTTATTTTTAGGCACTCGTATAACTAAAATCCTTGGTGATAAGTTGTTTATTGAACTTGGCTAGCATGACCCAACCGTTTTCTGCCACCACAAGGGGATCTTTTTTCCAACCCTCTTAAACCACTAGATTTTGTCATAGCTAGTGAGGTGTCTATGGTTAACTGTTTTCTCCTTTTTCCTGCTAACACTATTTTGTGTGTTTAGATTGATTACTCAACACAGTTGATAGAAAGCTTACCGTTGTTACCTTTAATCACACAGTGAGATATGCTGAGTATTGTGTCCTATAGTCCTTCCACATAGTATATTATCATTGATGTTCATCAGTTCTTCTCATCTTTCCACAACCTTGATTTGCGCCTTTTTTCCACCACGCAAGGGCAACCATACCGTCTTTTCCTCTTCTATTGAGAGAAACAATTTTCTTATTCCCCTGTCATGTTTTGAGCAAAGCACTGTCCATGTACCACTGCTGCTTCTTTCTCTCACTTCTCCTGAAAAATTAGAGGTTGGATTTAGGACCCAGATTAGCTTGGATTTTTGTTTTGATCGAAGGGTTACAATCAGATTTCTATGAGCCCGTTGGCAGACTGTTTATTCTGGGTATGTACCTGTTCCTCTGAACATTTTTATAGGTTCCTTTTGAGTTGTTTTCTTCAGTGCTATTTTTTTTTGGGACAATATGTTTAGAATGACCAGAAGTTACGCACATATGTACAAACTAGGATTTCCATGTAGGTCTGTTCATATCCAATTCCATTTTTTTGGGGGGGTTGTTTTTTGTTTTGTGTTCCGATTGTTGTTTCCTAGATGAGTTACTATCATAGAGTATTTTTTCCATTTGTAGTCTCTTTTCCAGAATCACTTCTTACTCTAGTCACTTCCCATTTATCCTTTTACAATTTTCCTTTTCCAACTTTAAAGTTTTTTTGAGTTTGTCACCTCAAGCTTTTGGTCAGGCAGTCACCCTCTTTTCCTTTGCCAATAACTTTGTAATTTTGAATTCTTAGTTCTTAGTTTCAGGATTTGGGTTTCAAGTTGCTTGATTTCTTCTTGAAGGTCGAGTTTGTTTCTTATGAGGATCAATATGCTCAAACTTTAAGCTAGATCAGGAATTCAAGTCATTTGGCTCTTGGGGTTCACAGTTCTTGAATTGTGTCTATGGCTGTAGTGATAAGAATTAACGCTTTTCTTGAGACTTTACTAGCTATCCTTTAGGTTAAGAATGTTTTACCTCAGTTTCTTCAGTCTGATTCAGGTTCAGCGTCTGATCTTCTATCGCCCATCAAGGCAAGGTCTTCACCTCTCATACCTGTCCGAGGAACCTGTCCCAGCGCATACATTGCTTGTTCCCTTTCTTTGGTTTTCTTTTTGTTGAGGAGTTCCTTCCTTCTTTTTCATCTTTTTCCTTTTTCCATTCTAATCCCACTTGGCAGTCCTTTTTTGATGATCTGTCTTACCACACTTAAAACAAACATCCATTTTTGTGTCGTTCATGATTTTTTTTCTTTCAAGTTGGTGATTTCTTGGTAGAGTGTTAACCCCGTTTAAATGAGTTTCTTGAGGTCCTACTTTTCAAAGCTAGATCATCTTCATCTATATTCTGATTCGTCACTTTCAGTTGCTTATACCAAGAACTTTTTCTTTTATTTTCCTCACCTCTTTCAACATTCATCTCATAGTCTTGAGATCCCAACTAATTCATCTAAAGACATAGTATTTTGTCTTAGCTTCTCTAATGGCAGTGACTTTGATTTTCCAAGACTAG